>VCRD01004148.1:0-20533 GCA_006783055.1 Trinorchestia longiramus
ATAAATACTTGCTGTAACTGCCATTAGGAATTAAGATAAATACTTGCTGTAACTGCCATTAGGAATTAAGATAAATACTTGCTGTAACTGCCATTAGGAATTAAGATAAATACTTGCTGTAACTGTCATTAGGAATTAAGATAAATACTTGCTGTAACTGCCATTAGGAATTAAGATAAATACTTGCTGTAACTGCCATTAGGAATTAAGATAAATACTTGCTGTAACTGTCATTAGGAATTAAGATAAATACTTGCTGTAACTGTCATTAGGAATTAAGATAAATACTTGCTGTAACTGCCATTAGGAATTAAGATAAATACTTGCTGTAACTGCCATTAGGAATTAAGATAAATACTTGCTGTGACTGCCATTAGGAATTAAGATAAATACTTGCTGTAACTACCATTAGGAATTAAGATAAATACTTGCTGTAACCACCATTAGGAATTAAGATAAATACCTACTTACAATTACTGTTCTATACTTATGTTTGTAATAATCGTCTACCCTTTTTATCTTCCATGCTTTAATTCCAGTGTAATACCAGCAAAAAAAATTATGCGAGGAGTGTTTGTGTTTATATAAGAAAAACGTCACCCAGCGCACGCATGTCCCACACGTGTGTGAAGTTTGTTTAATTTAACAAATTTTAAGTTGAAATTGAGTGTGAAGAGATGGCTAGCGACCGTGCCCCTGGCAGCACCGCCCCAGCTGCTGACGGAGGCGATGCTGTCACAGCCCTCCGTCAGGTGTTCCTCAGTAGCTTCGGCAGCAGCAACCCCCATACCATCGTCAGGGCTCCTGGCAGGTGAGGGCCCTATTGTAAGAGGGAAGGCCGTCAGTGACTTTTGACGGTATTCTTCTCGGTACGACACGACAGCCGTACTGTCTACTGGAGAATGTTTTGTGTGTATACTGTCATTACTGTATTGTGTATACTGTGTACTGTCATTACTGTATTGTGTACACTGTGTACTGTCATTACTGTATTGTGTACAATGTGTACTGTCATTACTGTATTGTGTACACTGTGTACTGTCATTACTGTATTGTGTACATACACTGTGTACTGTCATTACTGTACTGTGTACACTGTGTACTGTCGTTACTGTATTGTACATACTCTGTGTACTGTCATGACTGTATTGTGTTTATTGTGTGTTCTGTCATTACTGTATTGTGTAGTACAGTGTATACTTCCTTCACTGTAAATACTGCTGCATATTGTGTACAGTGTCTTCATTTTCACAGTCAGGGGCCTTTATTTTCCTCTAGTTGAGCTTCAGCAATGCCCATATCGATATCAAGCGATTTTGTGCATCACTTCTTTGTTCTCAGTTGTGTTCAATTACAATTTCTTATTAGTTTTACTCGTATGTAGAAGCGAGACAGTGGCTGGATTCTTGCCAAGTCACGGTCCATGTATTTCGGTCATCTTTGTGAACGACATAAATTTCTAGGGTGAACCTCATCGGCGAGCACATAGACTACAACGGCTACTCCGTGCTCCCTATAGCCATCGAGCAGTCCATCTACATCGCTGTGGGGCCCAACACTGACGGCCGAGTGCATATAGTCAATCACGATCCCAAGTTCGAGTCTTTTTCGTGTGACGTCAACGACATCCACAACATCGGCAACCCGCCAGCCTGGCACGACTACGTGCTCTGTGGCCTCTACGGGGTCCATGAGCACCTGCACGTGCCCGTGCGGTCTGGGGTGAACCTGGCGGTGCTGGGGAGGGTCCCTCCCGCCGCGGGGCTGTCCTCGTCTTCAGCACTAGTTTGTGCTGCTGCTCTGGCTGGAGTTTCTCTCTTCGGTAGTGTTAGGGAACACTGCCAGCCTTCTGAAAAGGATGGTCAAGTCGAGCATTCAGCTTCAACGGAAAATGAAAAAAAATGCCTTCATGAAGGAGACAAGCAGGCTACCGACAATGGGGTTGGCTCCTCCCACAACCTCAGTCCCGGCTTCACCTCTTCACCGGGCGGACTGTCTCTTCATGGGGTGTCATACGAGGAGCTGGCGCGCGTGTGTGCGCTATCTGAGAAATACGTCGGCACACAAGGAGGTACGCTGTCACTTGCGTAATAAGAGTCAAAGCAGCTATACTTGCGTGTAAAGCTAGAGTATTTAAATGGGAAGTATAGTTACATATGTTGTACAAGGTGGCCCATAAGTAAGGTACCTTTTTAAAATTATTATAGCTATAAAACTAAAAACGGTCAAGAGATTTGGTTAATTCAAAATGAAAGAAGAAATTTCAAAGCTTAATATAAATTTATGAATGAAACAATAAAATATGTTTAACTATGGAATACAATATCTTTTGAATACCTCCATTATTAGTCAAACAATGGCGTGCTCTTTCAACGGTGTTGTTCATTACTTTCCTTAATGTCTCTGGTGAAATGTTGTTGATCTCTTGAATGATGTTTAGTTTCAATTGCTGTAATGTATCAGGCATTTCAATGCAAACATTTTCCTTTAAGTATCCCCAGAGAAAGAAATCAGGAGTACTTAGATCTGGAGATCAAGGCGGCCACGGTTTATCACCAAAACGAGAAAATATTCTGTTTGGAAAAATTGCTTTTAACATTTGCATTGTTTCTTTTGCTGTGTGCGCTGTAGCTCCATCTTGTTGAAAAAGGTAATCTCTATGTTCTTATCTCCAATTTCAGGTATCAAATATTCTTGAATCATCCTCTACAGGTTTCAATTAACACAAATTGCATCACCACTAGCATCTTCAAAAAAATGGTTTAATGATCCTCGAAGACGTGATAAAATCGTTCTTGAGTTAATTGAATTTTATATGAATGATACTTTAGACATTTTACCAAAATACGTTGCAGTGAGGTACGTGACATTCTCAGTTGAATTGAACGTCTCCGAGTTGACGTTTTGGGCCGATCAGCAACACTCGTTCCAACAAGCTGAATTGAAGCACCAGTTCGTATGGTCCGTGGCCTGCCACATTGTTGTCTGTCTGCTGTTGTCCCAGTTTCTCTAAATTTCAATACCATTTTTTCATGCACTTCTTCAAAGGATTTCTTTCAATATCATCAATATTCCTGTAATTCTTCTGAACTGGAGTAACCGAAGAATTACATAGGAAGTAAAGTTCCACTATTTTTGCCTGTTCCAATGCGTTACGATTCATTTTGGGGGGTGAATTTTATGATTTTTTTGGAGAATATGTTGTGATTATCGGTAGACTTAATACGCTGGTAGAAAACTTTGAAATCTTCTCATTCATTCTGAATTAACAAATCTCTTTACCATTTGTAGTTTTATAGCTATAATAGTTTTAAAAAAGTACCTTACTTATTGGACACCCTGTATATGTAGATTCTTTATTCAGGGCTCTAGGCCCTGAATCAGAGTTTTGTATTTAGATTGCGTGTGGTCTTCTCATCTAAAATATACATTGAGACACAAAGACTTGAAATGACTACAGAGTTGAGATACAGAGTCATGTGTTGGTGTGGCTGTACACAGCATGGCTGTACAATAAGTGCCTGGCTGTACAGTGAGCGTACAGCCCCCCTGTACATCGCACAGGAGGCATGGACCAGGCGGCCTCCCTGCTGTCGGTGGAGGGCAATGCGCAGTTCATCTCCTTCAACCCCCTCCGCTGTGAGGCTGTCACCCTGCCGACGGGGGCGTGCTTTGTGGTCGCCAACTGCATGGCCCCCGCCAACAAGGTGGGTACTTTACTGCCCTCTGCCTTTTTACCATCTTGCCCTATTGCCCACCCGCCCTATTGCTCACCTGCCTTATTGCTCACCTGCCTTATTGCCCACTTGCCTTATTTCCCACCTGCGTTCCTGCCCACCTGTCTTCCATATCCCCTCTAACGTCGTTTTCCCTGCAACAAAAGTTTGCTGCGCGATTGCTCAGTGTGCGGTGATTCCAACACACGGAGTTCCGAGGTTACCACGCTTGTTCCATTAAAATTAACGTAAAATAAAACATACTAGTAGAACTGTATTATGCCCAAAATTTGCACTGATGTTTACGTGCAATGGACTGCTGTTAGTAGTACGGCTGCCTCCGCATTGGATGTATTAATTTCTTTACTGTATTGGCATCTTTTATTTCTTTTTCCTTGTGTTAATTAACAGTATTTATTTTTGTTTCATTTGTACAAATATGTCATGCTCACAGTTTTGCATGGAAATAAGACAAAAAAATAACGATACTGTCTATTACTATGCAGCGTGTTAGTTTTGAAACCCCGTCATTTTGATATTAATTTTCCCATTTGCCGTCTTTTCACACTGTGTAAATTTTTCACACAATTTCTATTGATTATAAAATGAAGCTAAATTCCTAAATTAAAGAATCCTGCAACCTAATAATACACAGTTTGTTGCTTGCTTGCTTGCTTGATCTGTCTCTCTGTTACTTGATGTCTTCAAGGTCTTCTTTATTTGGATTCGACCCTTTGTTTAAAATAGACCTCTCTACCCAGTATCTAAGTTCAATATTCAAATTTTGCATTCAGATTTCTTGAAAGTCAGCTAAATTAAAATATACTTAGAGACATTTCTATATTTAGTCCATTGGGGTTTCTTGAAAGTCAACTGAATTAAAATATACTTCGAGACATTTCTATATTTGGTCCATCGGGGTTTCTTGAAAGTGGACTGAGTTAAAATATGCTTCGAGACATGTCTATATTTGGTCCATCGGGGTTTCTTGAAAGTGGACCGAGTTAAAATATGCTTCGAGACATTTCTATATTTGGTCCATCGGGGTTTCTTGAAAGTGGACCGAGTTAAAATATACTTTGAGGCACTTCTATAATTGATTGATGATGACTGTTTGACTTTGCCCCGGCAGGCGGCGACGAGTGACTTCAACATGCGGGTGGTGGAGTGCAGGCTGGCCACGTGCCTCCTGGGGAAGAGAAGCGGCTTGTCCTGGCGGCAGGTGGTCAACATGGCGGACTTGCAGCGCCAGCTCGGCGGCCTGTCCTTCGACCGCATGATCTCCCTTGTCGAAACGACCTTACATGAGGCCAGTATGGACTGCTGAGGGACGTACTAGTTGCGGTAATTGGAGTGCTGGTTCTAGTGATTGGCGTGCTGGTTCTAGTGATTGGCGTGCTGGTTCTAGTGATTGGCGTGCTGGTTCTAGTGATTGGCGTGCTGGTTCTAGTGATTGGCGTGCTGGTTCCAGTGATTGGCGTGCTGGTTCCAGTAACTGGAGTGCTGGTTCCAGTGATCAGCGTGCTGACTTCAGTGATTGGCGTGCTGGTACCAGTGATTCGAGTGTCGCTTTCAATGATTGGCGTGTCGGTTCTCTGTAAGTGACGATGCAACTTTTAATATCTACGCTAGTCTAGTACTTAAAATATAAAGTATTGAGGTTTCCGAAATATTTTAGCTACGGGCATCTAGATTTAAAGTGTCTGGCTCTCCCGGTATCCAGTCTACAAGTATCTTGCCTGTAAGTGTATGTATAGATTACGAGTACCTGAGGCTGTGTACTGCACTTGTTCCACAAGCCCTCACTGGTAAACACATAACCCTGTCTTCCTCAAAGGTCCTTTGGTTTACTCACCTCCAGTTCTGCCCTCAGGAGCCGTACACCTTGGAAGAAGTGGCGGAAGCCCTGGATATCCCGCCCCTGGAGGTGGTGTCGTCGCTGCTCAGTAAGAACACTGAGCATGCAACGTCGTTCTGCCTGCGCCCCAGAGCCTTACACGTCTTCTCGGAGGCGGAGAGGGTGGATGCCTTCAGGAGGACGTGTGACCTGTGGAGGGACGGCCAGTCACACCAAACCCCAGGTGGAGGTCACCTCATTGTGGATCTTTCAATGAGTTTCCTCTCAGTACTCGTATTATTTATTTTTTGTTTGCTAACATACATACCTCGCTATTGCCGTGCGGGCTAGAAGTAGCTCAATACAAGCAAGGCATAATCATATGCGCAGTTTCAATACCATTCTGACAATACATACTTGGGTATTATGTTCCATGCTGCACACAACAATAAACACTGGTTGTGGGAGTCAGTGGTGGCCTTAGAACACTGGTTGTGGGAGTCAGTGGTGGCCTTAGAACACTGGTTGTGGGAGTCAGTGGTGGCCTTAGAACACTGGTTGTGGGAGTCTGTGGTGGCCTTAGAACACTGGTTGTGGGAGTCTTAGTTTTACAGCTGGATAAATGTCATAACTTTTTACTCTTTTCCTTCATTGGAGTGGCCGTTTCTTAAATTTCATTTGTTATTGACCTCTCTTTATTTTTTGTGCACGAGGTGATGCTCACACTATATAACTAATCACCAGCTGTGCTCCAACATGCAACCAATGGTAAAATCTTTTTTGCTTTGAACTTCCAAGTCGACACTTCTGGTCAACCCCTTTGAGAGCAGTTATATGAAAATGACTAAAATGTTCATTCCAATGTTTGCTTTCCTTGTGCGTTTACGAAATAAAAATAAGACTGTAAGAACGGGACTAAAATATTCTTTTTATATGGGGATATAAACTTACCAGCACATGACTCATTTAATGATGTATAGGAAAGGAAATACCTGGGTATTATGCCATTATTTTTAACCCCCAGACGTAGGAAGGGACCTCCTGGTATATTATGTATGTTAGTCCCTCTACCCCTCCTTAATCTAGATGAGGAACACCCGGATACTTGTAATGCCATTATTTGTGACCCGCCAGATCTAGGTGAGGAACACCCGGATACTTGTAATGCCATTATTTGTGACCCACCAGATCTAGGTGAGGAACACCCGAATACTTGTAATGCCATTATTTGTAACCCACCAGATCTAGGTGAGGAACACCCGGATACTTGTAATGCCATTATTTGTAACCCACCAGATCTAGAGAGGAATCCCGTGTTGTAATATCACCCCTCCCCCCAGACGAGACGCTGCGGACACTGGGTGACCTGATGCTCGCCAGTCATGAGTCAGCACGTCTGCAGTACTGCTGCTCCCACCGCCTCCTGGATGACCTGGTGCAGCTCTCCAGCAGGCACGCCCTGGGGGCACGCCTCACCGGGGCAGGGTGAGTCCTGCCAGCAGTAGTGGGCTGTGCTGAGTACTTATCCTGTGCGACCTCCTCTAGCACCTCGGCCAGCTGTTGTGGGCTGTGCCAAATGGATTTTTTGGCTCCCTATGCCATCACGACGTCTGCAGCTTAGTTGGGTGGGTGTCAGCTGTACCTGGCCGTGCTAACTGGACGGTATTTTCTATCATGATACCATTGAGAGCTGTAGCAGACGGTGTCGTACAGTTGTTAGCACACTGATGGACGTAACAGTGGTAGGCAGCTGTTAGAGGCTGTGCTTAAGATCACAGCTCTTCTCTTATTGCTGCAGAAGTGAGGAGGATGTAGGAGTCAAAGCAGACATGTCAGTTGTACGGATGTAGCCTCTCTTTAGCTGCCCCCACCATCTGTCCCCTCCAACTGCTCCTTTCAATTGCCCCTCCTGCTTCTGCCGCTGCTCCTTCTACTTCTCCTCCTGCTGCCTTCCTCTTTCTGCCCCTCCTGCTTCTGCTCCTCTTGCCTCCCCTCCTTTCAGGACTCACCTAGTATTGAATGTATACAGATGCATACAGAGTACTGAGTGTACACAGGTACACACATAGAGTACCGAGTGTGATGAGAGATAATTTCTTCCTGGCTGCTCATAAGAAAACTTGCCCCGCAGTTGGGGGGGCTGCACAGTGGCGCTGGTCCCCCAGGACTCTGTGGTCTCCCACTGCAAGGAGCTGTACGACAACTTCTACAAGGGTATGGGGGTGGCTGAGGACAGGCTCAGTGATGTGCTCTTCTGCAGCTCCCCAGCACGAGGGGCTGAGGTGGTGTGGGCGGCTGGGGAAGCAATTCCTCTGTGATGGGGTTTACCAGACTAACGCGCTTGAGGATGTTACTGGTTTTTGTTTGTTTGGCGGTAGCCCGAAAGTTCGAGTTTGACAATGCTGAGGAGGAGAGAAAAATGTTGACCCTTGTGCGTAGTTCGCCGTGTGTAGAAAATTGACGGAAGAAGATCCCTATAATTCACTACCTTATTCATATGGGGGGGCGAACACCAGCATATGGTCCATTACTTTTGAGTTAATGATTGTTAATATTAGATTGAAGGTTTGTTTGTGTACAAAGTCGTGATCGTTTGAGGTTCTTACCTGGAGTTATATTTGGTCAGTTTCACCGGTACAAAATCCAAAGCTTTGTGCGTGATCGTGACCTTAGAACACGCCATTATGCTTCGTGAGGTCATAACAGTGACGGGTTGCTCTCTAGCTACACGAATAAATATTCCACTTTATTCTACACATGGTACTTAGCACCTTGTTCTGCACATGGTACTTAGCACCTTGTTCTACACATGGTATTTAGCACCGTGTTCTATACTTGGTACTCAGCGCCTTGATCTACACATGATACTTAGCACATTGTTCTACACATGATAACTTGGCACCATGTTCTGTACATGGTACATGGTACCATGTTATGTAGATGGTACTTAGTACCGTGTTCTGTACGTGGTGCTTAGTACCGTGTTCTGTACGTGGTCCCTAGAACCATGCTTTGTACTCGATACCATGCTCTGGACATTGTACTCAATAGAAGTGCCATATTCATTGTTGAGAGAACTGCGGATTCTGCCGGGGTTCATCACATTGTGTTAATTATATGAACTACAGTTGCGGTGGTCGGAGAGGACAGACGGGCAGTGTTTCCTGAGCCTGCCAAGTCGGACTTTCGTGCCTTCACCTTCATTTGTATGGAGCTTACCTACCTCAGGCTGTGCCGTGTTGGTGTTGTCAGTACCAAGACTGAGAGTGTCAGTACCGAGACTGAGAGTGTCAGTACCGAGACTGAGAGTGTCAGTACCGAGACTGAGAGTGTCAGTACCGAGACTGAGAGTGTCAGTACCGAGACTGAGAGTGTCAGTACCGAGACGGAGGGTGTCAGTACCAAAACCAAAAATGTCAGTACCGCTCAAACGTACAAAGTTGCTGCCATCGTTTAAAGAATGGTTGTATAGTAGAGTGGCAGCAACATTTCCTAATTTAGGTATAGAATTCATCAACATCTTTTAATATAAATGTGAACGTCATCTTCAGGCTTGCCGTACACTCATGGCGTTGAAAATATGCTTTTAGACTTCCCCACAACGTCGATGGTCAGCACAGAGTGCTGGTGTGCCCAGATCACCTTGTATGTGCCGCTGTAACTTTTATATCACAAATCGGGGTTCTGTGGCCTCCAATGATTGTTATTTTCAGTCAAAATTGTGTATGTAGGTACCTTTATTGGTATTAGGGGCTGTTTTCAAATATATCATGTTTCTTGACTATTAACTTTTAATTAATTCCAGTCGTTCTTTTAAAATGGGTAGAAGCTTTAAAACATTAAAACAATAAGCTACAGATTATCTTACTAGCTACAAATTTACAGAAGGGATTTATGACCATATCAGTGCTCTATGAATTAAAATGATTATTTTCCCTTCATTTACTTGCAATTATACGTGATTTGTTTACTTTGCGCTGAGCGACCAACCATTAATTAGATATTATAGCTTCTTTGTTTGCCATCGATGTTCCTGAAATTTTGAATTCATTCTTGAAACACGATCTGTTTTGTGGCTGTTAAACGTGTAATTATTCAAAAATAATATTTTTACTATCACTTTTCATTCTTAATCGTCATTGATGCATGTTTATACTCGGCACAACTCTTGCTATTCGATTTTTACTTGAGTGAAATTACGAATAGTTAAAACTGCAATCAAAATATCTTCAGCAATTCACAAATAATTCACGATTTAGAACAAACCACTATGTGGTATTGTCAACTAATGTATAATATAATATTTCTACCGCTTGAGGATCTTAACGATGAAGTTTTTTATATAAATAAATATTTAATCAAAAATATATCTAACAAGCTTTTGAATGTTTCTGGCTTAACAATTCTAACAGTGAGACAAGTAAGTCGAATGCGACATTCATGTCTAATGAACGAGTTTGTCAGATTCTCAAGATAGAGGACACCATACTAGCTTTATTTCAGCTAGAGCATTATTTGTGTACTACTATTGATGAGGCATTTATCTCAGCATTTTCCTTGCTTTAAATGTTTTCAATTTTTGTACTTAGGGAAAACATGAGGTATCTGTATTATCAACAAGAGTATTTCTATCACTTAAGGATGCTAATTATAAAATATTTGAAAACGCAATGTTAATGCATACGTCATGTATATACTTGATTGCAATGAATTATTTTATTTTTTAATAGCAAAAAATTGACTTAATTATGTTGAAGATTTTTTTGAGGAAGATTTGATTATGGTTTAATGCAAAGTCTGTGTGAGTTGCTAACACTGCAAGTTACCAGACTGCCAGAGTGGCTCCCATTCTTCCAACTTGTAATGCTTGCATCACCATTGCTGACATCATGTCTTACAGAGGTAAGGTTGATAAATAAACAGCTAAAATTATAATAGATGTGTTTAACAGTCGTTAGTATTAATCCTAGTTCTTTAAACCACATACCGTGCGCTACACTGAGTGCTAAGACGACAGAGACTAAAAATAGCTTCCTTTGCAGCTCGAACTCATAGGACTTTGTAAAGGCTGTCATATGTGAAGAAGGTTGTTTCCTACATCTCAATAAATATCCTTTTTCTTTCCGTGAGAGTTCTGTTCAAAGGAGTTTATTTTCCAATTACGCTTTGTGCTTTAACTTCTCACTTCTGCTTATTGGCCTTAAAAGGTTCCAGGCTGGGTCTTCAGTGTTGATACACCAGCTCATGTACGGCACTGTGTTGGGCATGCCTTAGCAACTAATTATAGATTTTAAATGTCTAGTATATGTAACTGAAGATTTATATTGAAATAGCTAAATAAATACATTTCATATCTATAAAAAAATTCTCAGGATTTAATTGTGAAAAATTTTATCGCTATCAAATGCTCACCTCATTACATGACAAACATTGAAGTCATTCTTTCTGCAGATCACGGAGTTTAGGCACAATTTTAACTTACCTTCTGGCTTGGGACTACATGTAAAGGCCGTAACAAAGACCCCAACTGTTGTCAGCCTTAGTTTGGAGACAGATTAGTAAGTGTCGACTAATGAGCGTACCTGCTTGCCATGCAGGAAGACCCAAGTTCGATACCGCTAGCCGTCTTGGTCTGTTTGTGCCTTACCAGTTGCTATGCTGGGCTCTCGTTGTAAACTACACCATCACGCTCATCGAAACGCCCCTACGAGCCTCAACTTCAAGTTGTAGCTCAGAAGACGGGGATTTTACTTGGTACATCAATACTACTCTTAAAATCTTATCGATAAGCATCATCACTACTCCTTAGGTTTTAATATTGATCATTTGAAATTCCTATGTACATGTACTGTATACTCTATTGGAAATAAAATTTATTTCTTTTTTTCCCCGAAAAACATGACATACTAGAAGAAGATTGCTACAGAAAATTGGATAGGAGCCACTCAACCTGTTTCATTACTGGCATAACAACTGCGTTGTTCAAGGTCATGAAGATAGTTCTTCCTATCTCTGCATGCAGTGGTACGAGTTTCTGCCGAGACGTACAGTAGAACGAAGTTGTCCCTGTCCGTTTTCCCATCCGTCTGAAATGGTTTGGGATGTTGATACTCCTAACTCTTCTTACCGAATGATAATAATAAAATAGAAATTATGTGAAACTGAACAGGGAACTTTTGTATGTATGTTATAATTAGGTATTTTATGGCAGTTAGTAAATTTCATTTGTGCCAGAATTCATTTGTGCGAGTTGTGTCTGTAGCGTGCGACTACGTAGTCCAGCCACCCTATCTGCTTTATCAGTAATTCACTGTGTCTAGACTAGAGGCAAGCAGATTATCTACGGGATAATACGCTTGCTCAGTCGTACTGCAGGTATTGTTGATTACGGGCTGCCTAGTATAGCTCCTAAGTAGTTTAAAAAAGAAATTAAAGAGATCGCTGTGCATCACAGGTAAGTTTTTTGAATATTTATTGTCATAAATAGGTAGGTGATTTAAATTTTTGCCCTCACAATTTTTAAATCTGTTTACTCCAAGTATTTTTAGAGTGACCTAATAAAAAATAAGCTAAATTCCTGTATATGTATAGATAGTTCGATAGTATTTCTTCAGTATCCGAAATAAAAATCAACTAATCGATGTGTAGTGAAGAGCAAGAACCCTCACTTATGCAAGTTCTAGCAAAACAAAATAGAAGACTTTGAATTATATTTTTATTAACCCTTTCAGTCAGTTCAAAGATACTATGAACTCCTAACAAACAATAAAGATAAATGAACTTCAGGCTTTCACTAATACATCCAATATACTATGTCCAGTATGGTAGATGTGATGCTTCCTATTAGAATTATTTATTGTATTTGTGTACATTGATGTTTTCTTAAGCATAATTGCAGTTTTTATTGCATCAATCAAATTTTCATTTGATTGTACATGACTAGCTGAATACATGTATGAGTTCATATATGGATGTATGAGTTCATATATGGATGTATGAGTTCATGTATGAATGTATGAGTTTATGTATGGCCTAAGAGAATTATTTCAACACAGAGACTAACCTATTATGCAGGTAGAGAAGACACTGAATATGCATAATTTGCTTGTATTGTAAAATCAAATTCTTGCCTATCATTTACTTACCTGCAATAACATTACAATGAAACATTTATTTATATAAGGTTTAAGTTGTCTGAGTGTATAGGTTTATAGATGATTTCTGTTGCACAAGCATAGGGAATTTATTATTTTTTATTTAGTTGCAATGTTTTATCCTAAATAGTGTTATACTCAAGGCATGTTTTTCTAAATATAACTATGTATATGAATAGAGATGCTGTAAATAAATAAAAATGCTTTGATAGGGCTTTTTGAATCTTTTTTTCTAGAAAAATTATTTTTTATTAACTGTTGGGATATTTTTGATGCCTCACAGTGAAAGCTTTGTTGTTAAACTTATGTTTGTGTCTTGGATAGTTCTCGAGCACTATGTGGTATGTGTGTCAAACACATGCACCTGTAAAATATGCCACAATACTGATGCATCAGCTGATCAGAGGATACAGTGGTTCATATGTTGTTGTGTTGTAGGCTGTAATGAAATGAAGCTGATTAGGAAAGAGACTCTTCATGTCATCCTGGAAATATTTCAATAGTGAAAACTGCCAGCAGAACATAAGAGGCTCTGGAAAGATGTTGATCTGACTGAAGCTCAACAAAATAATACTTCAACTAGCAAAGTCAGTTCATCCAGATATGAAAGTGTTTCTTTAGGAAAGTGTTTCTTGCAAGTAGGCAGAGGTTGAAAAATTGTGCAATGGATTTTTCATTGAAGAGAGACTTAAGGTAATGTCTTGAATGAAAAGCAGCAACTCTGAAAATGTAGAAATTTACTGAAACATTAGATGTGAAAAATGGATGAGTTTATTAACATGATATTTAGCATTATTCATTCAGTTAACAGATTGAGGTTTCTGACAATTACTTTATTATCAGCTGCACCTGATGTGACCACTAAGTAGCTAGATGCTAATATGTGCTGTGGTTTCTCATCCATAAGAAAAAGATGTCTGTGACCAAAATTGTGTTCAGTACTTTCAAATTGTGCTTTACTTTAGATCTTTCACTTGCTAAACAATGTGATAGAAAAGTATGTATGAGTAAACATGTAAAATTTAGTGAAGACTGATTTCAAGTTTTAAAATTTTTACTAGAGCCTGGACAACTGATATCAAAATATCCTGGTTGTATCAAATTGTATGGGAGACAAGAACAGGATGTAGTTGTAGAAAGGACTGAGAACATAATATTTGAGAAGCAGTAGTGATATGATAGATGATTATGATGCCACATTGTAGTTTGAATTGATTGTAACTGCCCACAGCTTGCAATCATATTTTGTTTGGTGTCTCAGTGAGATATGATGGTTACTATGCCTGGCCAGGCAGGGTAATAATGGGGGATGTTTACCTGATGAATGCTTGTCATCAAACTCTTCACATTGGGCAATGCAAGTCTTATTTACATTTTTAATATCAAAGTTAGTATGTATTTATTATTTAGGCACCTGAATTTTTAATCTATGAGGTTCTGAAAACTTCTGTGCGGCACTTCAAGTAATATGCATGGTTATTTTAGATGTATATAAATTTTTCTGTATTCTCCTGTATGTATATTTAGAATAGAATTAGGCTATAGAAACAAACCTTCTGGCCCATTCTTGGGTCGAATAATTACTTCGATAATTATTCGGTTGTATACTCAAGTCCCATGCCCTATTTCTAGCCGCGTCAACCATGTCGGCAGTGGGATTCGAACCCGGGTCTTTCCGCTCGCAAGCAGATTCGCTCACCAGTCGACCAAGCTGGTGATCTTGCCTGCTTATTGGGATCTTGTCCATCTTTTGCATTTTATTTCAACATTGTTGGGAATCATTCATCTTTTATTGATGGCTGAAGCGTTCAATTGACAATGGTTGAATATTATAATATTTTGTTTTATATTATTGGGATCTTGTCCATCTTTTGCATTTTATTTCAACATTGTTGGGGATTATTTCAACGTCTTCTATGTTATTTACATACTTTTTCTTGCAGTACCTTCTAAAACTATTTGAATACTATTCATAAACAATGGTGGTGGGACTTGTGTGTAAAACATTGCCTCAATTTTTTTTCCAGTCCTGTGTTTTTGAAAATTCTCATCAAATTTTCAATTGTTCTTCACTTGCAAGAGCCGGCTCAATGATTGTTACGCAGCCAAAACACATTGCGGAGGGAGGTGAGTTGTTTTGCATATATTTCTTTATGCTATTATTTCCAAGTTGTTCATGGGCTTATGGTGTGCCAAGATTAGTTGCTGGAACTGTCAACTATGAACTGCATTACAAAATTTGTATGAGTGAGGAGTCAGTGCATGCTTTTATAGACATGCTCAGAAAGCATTATCAAAATTTAGTTGTTTTTAAAAGGTGGTTCACTTAAATGCAATGGACTTCAGAGGTTAATATTCAGCATGGATCCTGTAAGGTAAATAAGCATAAAATTTGGTGTTAGGTGGGATTAATTTGTCTCATGCTAGTAATTTTGGAAGGCTAGTCTGTAAACCTAAAAGAATTAAAACTGGGAAAATTGATAATAGATTAGCTTGATGGATATACCATTACTTATATTTATTTTTCTGAGAGAACAGACTTTCAGGAGATGATTGCTTTCAGCCACATTGTAATAATGTTTTACAAAATGCAAAATTGTTAAGATACAAAGACCAAAAATAAATGTGCATTGTATTGAACAATGTAGTTTTTTCTATGTTTCATCATCTCTCATATGAAAATACATGCATCCATCATAGGTGAAGGTAAAAATAGTATTATAATCAGGAATGAAAATAGTGCTGGAATTAGAAGAAGAGCATACAAAAGGCTAGTTTTATGCATTAATATTGTTGCTAAAATGAGAACTTGATTTGTGGACAGTACATGTTTACTGTTGTTACTGATATTAAAATACAACCTAAATTTTTTATTGTTGTTAGTAAAATTAGAATGCAATATTAATTTTTTATTCCTAGTTTTTGTAAAATTATAATACAACCACCAATTTGATAGTTTCACTCTCAATGATGAGCCAAAATATATCTGTATATTGGCAGTTTTCATGGTGCCATCTAACAATTAGGTTATGTGCTACGTAACAGAAATACCTTTGTTAGCTTTTGTCCACTACTTTAGTATGAGTGCTGGTTTTCAAGGGAAGAATATGGAAGAAGACTTGGGTACTGGTCATGAGGTGAATATTGGCCCATACTGATGTTTTCTTGCTCAATTTTAGAGATCAACAAAAAAAAATATAAATGGGGATGAGACCAGATATAATTTGTCATAATTAAAGCTGTGTGCCTAGGCAAGAAATATTCTACCGTTGACCATTTTGAGGTGGAGCAAGAGTGCACAAAAGCAATCAGTCAACTGGTATAGATAAAAGGTGGTTAGTGCTTGGAAGGTAACTGGAGAAGAGAAAATATTATTACTGAAGATGGCTGTAAAAATAGAAGGAAGTGATACAGTTAGGTGTCACAAGTATTTGGGTAGCTGTAAAATTGTATTTGAATGCATTTTCACACAATACAATTGTAAGACATAAAAAAGAACCATAATTTGAAATGACAAAAACTAATAAGCAGCAAAGCTACGAATTTTCTCAAGTGTATAATTTATTAGCAAATATAAGGGTTGAAAAAGCATTCAAACACTTGCCTTAGAATGTTTCACTAGTGTTTATTCCAGAAATATTCTCAATATATGACCCATACATATATATTCCAGAAATTGCCACAGACTGAGTAAAGTACCTTTGGTTGCTGAACTGTTATGTTTGTAGTGGGTCATAATTAGGGTACCACTCTTTCAACACTGCAAAAGGCCTAAGCAATGTGACCTATTAAATGACTTCAAGAAGTGTATAATTTTTATACATAGTGGAAATAATAGTTATTGAAGTATTTTCCAAAACTTGAATATTCTTGTCAGCACAGTAGGCTACATGTCAAAGAAATGGAAACTGTTTGGGAGCTTAGAAAGATTTCTATGAGTTGGTGTGCCTTGTAAAATATGTCATAAGTGGCCATTTTATGATTCCAATTGTTCATGATGATTTCATCTCTGGGGAATAAGTTCAAAACAATCTTAATGCTAGTGGGACTCAAGATTGTAAAACAACATCAAGAATAAACTTCATTGATAAATATTAGATTTTTGATTTCCTTGAAAGACAATTCATTTGAAATCAATACTACAGTTTACCAAAAACCATTTAAAATCTGATGTTGACTTCTTTGAACAAATTTTACAGTCAGATGAATCAAAGATACAATTTTTTGGCCGTTTTTATGTAACACATATTTGGAGGGAAAACACAACTGCCTATGACCAAAAAATGTACTGTCCATGATAAAACATAGTGATGGAAACACAATTGTTTGAGGCTGTTTTCAATGGCATTGGATGAGGAGAAGCAATTGAAGGGACCATGGGTAGGGCCAAGTATCTAGCAACATCAGAGGACAATTTTCCCAGATCAGTAAAATTGTAAACTTGGAAATGAATGACAGCTCCAAAATTACTATATTTGCCAACAATGAACCAAAGCCATGAAAGATTAGATCGAGGATAATAATTTGAATGTGTTTCCATGGCCAAACAATTACCAAATTAATGGAGAATAATGTAGAGACAGGTCCACTAGCAGAGAGAGACAGACCTTCATGAACTGAAAACTGTCTCCAGGGTGGAATCTGCCCAGATTTTAGTGAAATTCTGCTAAAATTTAATCAAAATACATAGGATGCATTTAAGAGTAGTAGTGGTGAATGGAGGCAGCCCATCTCAATACAATATTAAATAAATTTTTCAGGTGCTCAAATATTTTTTTCAATTACTTTTTTGTAATTAGTATATACATTATACATTCCTAAAATAATGAATGTTTTGACTGTTTAGTTATGTTTGTTCTTTTATATTATGTATTCTTTTTATGACTCATGTCTGAAAAAGCATTTAAATAATATTTTGAAACTGTCTAAGTACTTGTTTCACCTCACTGTATGTACAAAAAGAATTCCCAAACCATCCGTGTTATGCACGTCTTACAGTGACAAAAGTGTGTAGGATGCAAAGGTCTGTCACTCATGCCAACTCAGCATCTTGCAGCATGACAGTTGTAGACTGTTCCCATAAAATGATAACATGAGCTTCATTGTCTCTGTGCTATTGGGTACTAATTATTTATAACTCATTTTTTGTGCAGAGGGCAGCTTTCCTCCTCTGGTGCCAGGATCGCTGCGTGTATATAACATGAAGTATTGTCCGTATGCCCAGCGCACTCTACTCACCCTTGCCTTCAAGAATATCACGTTAGTGCAGAAATTGGTCTTCAGTTACTATGTTTTCTATTTTTGTGCTGAAATATATAAATTTTGAATATAAATTATTAAATTCATATTATTTAAATGTATTCATATTATATTAAATGCAAGTTTATATGAAAATTGTGTTGTCGTTTTGTGTGTGAAAGTGTTTCAAGTATGGTGTATTATTTTCTGTATCTTGACTTGTAGTGTTGTCTTATTTCTAGATGTGACCTCAAAATTTCAAGTACTTTGGACATGTTTAAAATGAAGTACTCATTATTATTTCAGTGTTCATTATGATATCCAGCCTCACCTTTTAAAAACAGGGAATTGTCATTTTTATTACAAAATGCTTGAAAGCTTTTCTAAATGGTGCTACATTTCTATTATAAGCAGACCATTTGTGCTATGTTTATCTTCATTTAATGAGCCTTGTTAATGGCAGGCTGGCTCAGACTCCAGAGGGCACCAGTTTGCTTCAATTTCAGTATTGGATGAATTCCTTGTTGGGTGAAATACGATGCAGATCGATCATTTCACATCAGGCTCATAATTATGAATCCTATAGCTAGCGAGTCACAGTGTGACACTAGTGAGCGTCCAGAGTTAGTACTCTATAGCGGCTTTTCTTCCTGCTCAGGAAATGTCCATTTGAGTTCTCAATGTGGCATTGTTGAGGCATACTCGTACTTGTGGCCATGATCTGTTGCTTCCTAAATACTGGAGACTGAACCAACTACCAGTAGGTTCATTATTGAACCATCTTAGTAGATATTGCAAAAGAGTATCATGTAAAGGTAAATGAACTCGCTCTTACTAGAAGTTTCCAAATACAAACTTGTCTGCCTTGAAGTGATAGGAAGAAACAGCTAGTGCAAAATTAGTCATTATGCATGCACTTAGAGCCACCTATTGAAGCTGCCTGGGACACTTCTGAATTTGCCTTTGAATGGCAATTTTTGTGATGTAGTGGTGGAAAATAAAGATTAGGACATGATCACTACTTGAATACAACCATAGTATTCAAGTTATGACTCTAGACATGATACTTCCATACGTCTCAGGGATTTGTGAGGCTGATTTGGGATCTGTTGAGTGAAACACTTTTTGTCACATCTTGCCCAACAAATGAAATTAAAAGTTTGCATTTCTAAAGATGTTCTATAATGACTAAAAGAATATGCAAATTCGAATTTGGTTTTAACATTTCATTTGCCTTGTGGCACTTCGAGCGTTTTTTCCAAGGTCTGTATGTAGACGATAGGTTATGCCTTGAATATAGTCACTATTCTGTGGAAATTGTTCAAAGTTATTCAAGATAGTGACATCACTGAAGTTTCTGGATATGTCTTGAATACATCGTATGATTGTACCAATAAGAACTTGCACTGCTTCCTTCCTGTTTTTCTATCTTTTTGCAGTGCAGTAGCTCAGGGTGTGATGTAATAGTCCTGTTTTGGCAGATTTGATGTGGTCAACATCAACCTGAAGCGCAAGCCCGCCTGGTTCCTGGCCCGCACTGCACTCGGTAAGGTGCCTGTGCTGGAGCGACCAGATGGCACTACACTGGGAGAGTCACTGATCAACATGGAATACCTTGATGAGGCCTACCCTCAGCAGCCCCTCCTGCCCAAGGATCCCTGGCAAAAGGCACAAGAAAAAGTCTGGGTCGAAATCTTCGGCATGGTGAGACTTCTGACTGTCGAAGTTGGAGCTCGATATATTGGGATGAATATGAAAATGCAGAAGTTATGTGATATTGTATTAAGATAAAATTGCATGAAAATCTAAAGGACAAAGATTTGATGCTGGTTACTATAATGATAGTGAAGTTCACTTCCGGTTTTCAGTGCTGTAGAAGAGAAGGAAAAATAATGAAGTAAATGCCCCAAGGCTGGTCATCTTCATGCATACAATCGTTTTTTAAATTCAGGGGGTTAGGGCAGTTTTGAGTCTCTATAGTAAAAACTGGACTGCTAAAATTCGTCATGTTGTAAGACGAGTTTGATTTACCCTTTTGCTACCGTTGACTTAATAAGTCCCAAACAAACTTTAAAAATCTTTCCTTTAGTCCCATATTCTAAATGTTTTTTTCAAAATTACGACGAAATTATATAGCGATTAGTAAAGATAAATGGTAATTTACGCAATATTTTGATCAGTATGAAAATAATTTGTTCGTGAAAGGGTTAATGTTTGCTGATTTGGGTATAGGGAGTCATCTTGAAGGTAGTAGAGTTAGTAAGCAGGGATGCATGGCATGACTAGTGAGGTGGTGGTGCATCACATCCCTGTGTGGTAGAACGGCATACAGGATTAACAATTGCCCCAATAACCGTTCCAGGGGAAAAATTAAGACATTAGTGCTGTGGTTATGTCGTGTAGTGATGTTCATGGGCGTCATGGAGAACATCTTCAGGTGTGCCTTGTGCTGGGTGGTGTAGGATGCACAATGACTGTGGAGGGTGAAGATGACTGGAGGGTTAGGATGACTGTGGAGGGTTAGGATGACTGGAGAGGGTGAGGATGACTGGAGAGGGTGAGGATGACTGTGGAGGGTGAGGATGACT
>VCRD01004148.1:36534-49596 GCA_006783055.1 Trinorchestia longiramus
TTCACTGCTCTTCAGTTCACTGCTCTTCACTTCACTGCTCTTCAGTTCACTGCTCTTCAGTTCACTGCTCTTCAGTTCACTGCTCTTCAGTTCACTGCTCTTCAGTTCACTGCTCTTCAGTTCACTGCTCTTCAGTTCACTGCTCTTCAGTTCATTGCTCTTAGTTCATTGCTCTTCACTTCACTCAACAGCTCTCTCGATCTTCTTAAACTCAACAGCTTTCTTCCTACTCTTATACTCAACAACTCTCTCCCTGCTCTTATTATCAATAGCTCTCTCCCTCCTTAAACTCAACAGCTTTCTTCCTACTCTTATACTCAACAACTCTCTCCCTGCTCTTATTATCAATAGCTCTCTCCCTCCTTAAACTCAACAGCTCCTGTCATTTTGTTATTCTGCGTTTCATATTGTATGATGTCAAAAGAGTTAAGAGTTTAATCTACTCTTTATTTTGAAGTATTTTAGTTTTTACATACTGTCACGAACCTTCTTATCAATAAAACTTGCTTGGGTGACTAACACAGCTTTAAACTAGTACTTAGACAAATTTACCCAAGCACGAAAGTTACAAAACACGCTTGAATAATCACACAATCATGGAGTAGCTATTAACGTTGCAAAAGGCGGCATAAAATCCTTAAGATATCAGGAAAATGACCAATTATAGGTAAAGATGGCGCAGTACCTAAGCACATTTTGCGTTTCATTCATGTTGAACACCTGAATTATAGACAACTAATTAGCACATTGTTCATAATACACCAAGTTCAAGTGGTAGACAGAAGGAAGAATGTATTAACTAGGATGTGATACACTTGACCTCAGGATTTCAGTGAGCCTTCCCGAACTCAACGCTCCAGACTTCATAACAAGTTAACTTTTTTAGACATACAGTAGTTGTAATTTAGTCTGTGTTGCGAGTGAGGGCCACTTTGTGGTGTTGAGTGTGTGTTGTAGGTGAGGTGCTGCAGGTCATGACTGATTACTGTGTGCAGGAGAGAAGGTGCTGCAGGTCATGACTGGTTATTGTGTGCAGGAGAGAAGGTGCTGCAGGTCATAGACTGGAAGCGGCGCAAGGACCACATGCAGCAGCACTCAGCTCAGCACCTCCTCACAGGTCAGTCATTACCTCTTCAAACAACTCATTACCTTCCTCTTGTGATTGTTTGTTGATAAGGCTTTGTTTGAAGCAAGTTATTACTTGCTTGTAGTGATAACCTATAACTGCAAGTTTAGTTTGTGATAATTGCTACTTGCTACTTGCTACTTGCATTAATTTATCTCTACGCTTCCTGTTTGCGATAATTCCTTACCTCACTTGCTATTTGCATTAAATTATTCATGCGCTTGCTGTTTGCGATGACTTAGTATCCTGCTGGGAAGCCTAAATTAAAGACTTCCTTGCAGCTGCATTGCATGACGAGTTTGCTGACATCCATGCTGCGTGAGCCTCATTATGAAGGCAGTGTTGCGGTGTAGGGTAATGTAAACGTCACATTAATACCTACAGAGTAATAAAGTACTGGTTACGCCATCACAGCTGGCACTGCCTCAAATATACGCTATCACAGCTGGCACTGCGTCAAATATACGCCATCACAGCTGGCACCGCGTTAAATATACGCCAACAGAGCTTGCATGACGTTAAATATATGCAATCACAGCTTGCATGGCATTAAATATGCACCAATACAGCTGGTCTGACCCCTCTGTTACACCAGCTGTGACGGAGCGGCTGTACGGTGTGGCAACCACCAGCTGGAGCATGGGGCGTGTCACCAGCAACCTTGAGCTGCACACGCGCTCCCTGACGGAGACGCAGCTGGGGCACATCGAGACGAGGGCCAACGCTGTCATCGCCGCTGCCCTGCCCATCTCCGTCCGCGAGTACGCGGACACGGACGATATCCCACAAGAGGTGCGTGCCCTGTGGTGGCTTAATTTCTATTGGTAATTCATGAGCGGATTGTCACTGAAGGAACAGAAATGAGTAAATTCAACACTTCAGTACCTTCAACTGTGAACATTTTTAGGACTGGGTTGATGGATGCGGGTTCCCTGCGATGATTTGTTGTGTCGTTTGCAAGGTGCGGAGCCGGGGCCTGCCTGTCGACCACACAGGCAGGGTGCGTGTGGTGAGCATCGCTGGTCTGGACCACAACATGTGCTGTGGCACTCACGCCACCAACACGGCACAACTGCAGGCCATCAAAATCATTGGCGCTGAGCCTGGCAAGCAAAACAAGACTTTGGTCACTTTTGTCGCTGGAGATCGCCTTCTGAGGTGAGGAAATCTGTACAGGGTGTCTCTTCCCCCCAAAAAAAATATACTCACGTTTTGACTGCCAATCTAACATACACAGGGTGGGTCACAAAAAACTTTCCTTTTTCGTAAATACTCATAGCTGCGTAACTAATGATCGTAGATACTTCAGCGTGATCTTATTTTTACTGCCATTTATTGTACTTTTATCAGGTAAAATCATTTTGTATTCATAATCATAGCTTGGGAAAAGGAAATCAAAAAGTGAAGAGGATTTTTTCGCCATTGCGCGGGGGTTATTCTAAAAGCGCTAAAGAAGAACGATTTACTATTTTTTTTAGAATAGCAGTAAAAATGTATCATTGATGCGTCATCCCTATTTATGAGATCGTTCTTAATTCAACTTCACTTTACAAATGCAGAAATTAAATTCTTCTTCATCGACCCTTAACAGTGCAATTGACAAAAGAAAAGCGAATATTCTTGGTCATAACTTTCGAAGATATCAAAAACGTTTCAAAATGATTTCAAAATCATTTTCAAAGAAAAAGTGTAAGCAAACCTACTGTGAGAAAAGCTGTTGCAAAATTTTCTACACATGATAATTTTCGTAGACTTGAAAAGTTTTCATTCGCTTCAATTTGGTTGTGCATCATTTCTATGTTTTGGTATTCTTCTTGTGAAACGTTTTCCAGAATTCCCCTTGTTTCTATTGAGGATTGTTTCATGTGTAAAAATTACTGAACTGAAATCAGAACGGAGATACCTGTATTATAAGCATTTTATTGAGGATACCAAAGGTACCGGATTACTATAAAATACCTCATTTTTCCGTTATTAGCTTTTTTCTCTTGCACGGCCATGTTAACGGTCGATAAGATACAGAATGAAAGTTATGTGTATACTAGTAGACCCACGCGTGAAAATTCACGTGTTTTTGCTGAATTTTTTCGTTTGATTTGCCAGTGGACGCGGGCTTTGCGAAGGAGTTTCCACATTGAAGGATGCACCGTTGGTATCCACAATACAGTGCTTACAATACATATGTATATACTCTACCGAATTTTCTCCTATCTAAATCATTCAGAGCGTGAGCGAGAGACAGACCAATCAAACAACTATTATATATTACTAGATCCACTCACGAAAAATCCAGGTTTTTACTAAATTTTTCATTTTAATTAGCCAGTGAACGCGGGCATTGCGAAAGAGTTTGCCTATTGATGGATGTGCCTTTGGTATCCACAATACAATGCTTACAATACATGTATACCCTACGAAATGTCCTTATCTAAATCCATAAGAGCGTCTATTATACAGGGTGGCCCATAAGTGAGGCATCTTTTTACAACTATTTTCAAGAGAATCACAATTCCGAAAACAATAACTCAATTTCCAAAATCTTTAGCCTTATACTAAGTGGTAGCCAGGTTACTGGTCAAACTAATTTAACACATTTCTTTTCGCGTCATTAATTAAAAATATCAAAGCATCATGATGAATTTCAACAGGAAAAGGTCCAAAAAAATTCTATTTGTAAAAATAAACCGATTGTGTATTCTGGATACCATAATACAAGTAAAAGGGAATTGAATTGCCCCAGAAAAATTATGCAATGGAATGATTTCTTGTAGTTCTTAAGCTTTATCCTTGTTGCTATCAAAGCTATCGATTAGAAGAGTGGGACAGACGGACGGATGCGGCTCTTATTATAGTATAGATATGCTAGTGTACTCGTGCCATCAAAAATGATGGCAAATACTGTTGGAAATACTTCAGTTTCATTGGCAATTCTTTGCTGCACTCTCTTCCTCATATCTTCTCTCCTTTGACTTGATTCTGCCTCAGTTTCAGCAGCTATTCTTTCTTGAGCTGCTATTCTCAGATTCCTTCTACGAACATAACGCTGGTCATCATCCTCCTCTTCACGCCTTTGCGCCTGCCTAAGTCTTGCTGCTGAGCGTATGGCCTCTAGTCGTTCTTGTGAACTACTTGCATACTGATCCCACCTCTGTTGCCTTACAACAGCTTGTTATTCTTGAGATAATCTTTCTCTCGCTCTTCTTTTTCGCTCTCGATCTCTCTTTTTCGCTCTCGATCTCTCTTTTTTTTAAGTGACTTATTATACTGCACTTGTTCAGCGATAATGAGTGTATTAATTTACCAGTGAACTGAAACCCAGACCGCCAGTGCTAATCTATTCTTAATAGCGTGACACGAAACATAAATAAATAAATGTATATAAATAAATAAATATATATAAATAAATATATAAACACACGACGGTTGTTCTTAGTATTAGATTAGATAGCAGAATTCATGAAAAACATTTATTTAGTAAATTTTTAATTCATTCATCTTCATAATAATTTCAAATTAGTTAAATCTAAATCGTGGAATTTCCACGATTCTAGTTGTTAAACAGTTATGTCACGTGACGCTCTGAATATTTTGTTTTAGAATGTTTTGATCTTGAATTGGAAGAAAGAAGGAGTATGCAATGCTATAAACTGTGTCTGGAGATCGTAGACAGGCTACGTCGTACATTGGGTGATGATATGAGTGGAGTTGATGTTGGGGTATTGTTGAGAAGTAGTGTGGAAGAACACTGCATTACTTGGTGTAAGGGCGTGAGTGCTCCGCCATACTAGGCTTTTATGTCTCTTTATTGTGTCCAGAGTTTTTAAATTTTTAGCTTTGTTATCTGTCACATTTTGTATTAACAAGCTTCTACAGTTTACGTCTACGGACGCTCGTTGTCATAGATGGTTGAAATAGAGTGGGTTGCAAAAGTGTGGTACATCATGTTTTTATTTTTTTCTCAAAAAATAATGGTTGGTTTCAAATGAAATTTTCTACATACATTCTAACAAACATTATCAATCGATGCACTGAAGGGAATTGGAAACGTTATTCCCAAAAAATTTTATTACAATATTATGAAATCAACCCATGCAAAAGTATTTGGTACAACATACAATAATCATGATAAAGCGAGAATTTCACGTCTATGTTCTTCGATGTTGATATGACTTTATATTTAACCAATCACAGCATTGCACGATTTTTTATCGTCCATTCTTGATTATGGTGAATGCGTGTAGCAGTGCTAAACTTTAAAAATGGTAAAAACTAAAGAATTGTCGTATGATGTCCGAAAAATGATCATTGAGCGCCACAAAAAAGGCATGAGATACCGTAGGATTGTTCAAGATCTTAACTTAGTTTTAGACCTTTCACGACCAAATTGTTTTCATGCCGATCAAAATATTCCGTAAATTACCACTCACCTTAACTAATCTCAATGTAATTTTGCCGTAATTTTGAACGAAACATTTAGAATATGGGACTAAAGGGAATGATTTTTAAGTTTTTTTTTGGGGACATATCAACCCCAACATCAGCTATTGCTAGAAACTGGAAAAGTTGTGAAACTATAGCGAATATCCAAAGAAGTAGTCGACCATGCAAACTGACCTAGGCTGCTTCACGATCTATTGCCCGAAATGTCATGAAAAATCCCTTTTTGACTCATGGCGGAATTCAAAATGACCTTAAGAACGTCGGAATTGAATTAAGTAAGGATACAACTAAGAGATCATTACGCCATACAGGACTGAATTCGAGGTCACCAAGAAAGACTTCATTACTGAAACGTAATGTAAAAAAATCGAATGAAATTTAGAAAAAAATATGAAAATGAATAAGAGAACTTCTGGAAAAAAGTTATCTGGTTGGATGTAACAAAAGTAAAACTTTTTTGGAAGGAACATGCATACCTGTGTATGGAGGAAAAAAGGTACAGAATACAAGCCACAGGCCACTGTATCTACAGTTAAATGTGGTGGTGGAAGTGTGATGATTTGAGGTTTTTCGTATTATGGGGTCGGAGGAATGAAATTGAGGGAACAAGAATTCATCAAATTATATGGACATTTTGTTAAAGCATCTTCTAAAAAGTGCGGAATCGCTGCAACATGGCCATGAGTTCATATTTCAACAGAACAATGACCCAAAACACACTGCCAGAAAAACACAAAAAGGGTTCAGGATAACAACATTGATGTCTTGGAATAGCCTAGTCAGTCTCCGGATGTAAATCCTTTAGAAAATCTATGGAAACAATTGAAGTTCCAAATGCATGCAAGAAATCCTAAAAATATCGAAGAATTGAATGAGCTATGTAAAGAAGAATGGATTAAAATTTAACCAATTTAATGCAAAAAGCTTTAATTAATGCAAAAGAATGAAGGCTGTTTTGGTAAATAAAGGCTATGCAACCAAATATTAAATCAATGTACCAAATACTTTTGCATGTATTGATTTCATAATATTGTTAATAAAAATTTTTAGGAACAATATTTTTCAATTTCCTTCTGTGTGTTGATTGATAATGTTCGTTAAAACGTACGTACAAAATTTCATTTGAAACTAACCATTATTATTTGAGAAAGAATAAAAAACAATGTACCAAATACATTTGATACCCACTGTATGTGGGTAGATGTAGGAATAAACGCTAAAGAACTGAGCTTAGTAAGAAGGGCTGAAAAACAGTGTTTAGTAAGGAAGTGAAGGGTATACAGAATGCGTGTGTACTAGAGAAGGCAAAGAGCAGAGCATTCATCGACCACTTATTAATTACATGCGGTATCCAAGATGGTACTTCGTCTTGTATCTTTGGCTTCTCTCTTTAGAGGCCTGCACTAGGACTTGGACAGAAGGAGCCTAACAAGATTTGCTTCAGGTATCTGTCGGAGTGCCATGCGACGTTGCGGTCTCTTAACCCTCTCTTGCACACGGGTCCTGAGGAGTACGTGTCTGCGGTGTCAAAGCTGCAGCGCAACCTCAAAGCCGCGGAAAAAAGCTCCAAGGAAGCCCTGAAGGACCTCGCAGCTGCCGAGGCTAAGCTCCTCGTAAAGAAAGTGAAGACTTTGCAAGACACATGGCAGCAGCAGCAGCAGCAGCAATGGAGATCACACGATGGTTTAGCAGCTGTGCCATGTCAGCACCGTGAGGTGATTCACGTGCGACTCGATGACGATAACAATGAGAAGGATTTAATTAATTCAAAAATTTCACAAAAGGAGGGTATATCACTGAAGACCTGTTCAATTGAGGATTGTGGTCAGAAGAGTGTCAGTGCTGACCACGGAGGGGTTGTCAGTGATGCTGTGGGCCCACTGATGTTTGTTACTCATCACAGAAGACTGGCAGACATGAACTACATCAACGCTATCGCTAACGGCTTCACTATTAAGGTAAGACAATACTGCGCGTGTCTTCCGTTAGAAAATTTACGCTCAATTTTGCTGTGGACCAGAAGGATGTGCAACTAGCCCCCTTGAAAATTCAATGATATTTATTCTTTGAATTCGTTCATGGCTGGTGTCCATATTCAATGGTAGAACATAACTAGGTGCAGTATTCTAGAGGAAGCTCAGTGTTATCTTGCGGACAATGTACCAGATGTTTGCAGTTAGACGAGGGAGAATAAAATATTTATTGATTGATGGACTGGTGATTGGATTCTATTGTTCTGCGAACATAAATGATAGTCGATACCACTGGTCCAAACACAACGCTATAGAAGGAGTGCCACTGAACTACTGATATGGCACCATTTACTGATGCAATTTGCCTAATTAATGCTTATTTACCATACATAACTACTGTATATGCCTTTTAAAAATAACGGGTTTTAATATCTTGCATTTGAAGGAAGAACTTGAAGCAACAGATTCTCAGACCTAATCATAAAGTCTACGGATTTAACTCCAGCGGTTAAAAATCTATATGCCTCAAAGTCTACGAATTTAACTACCAGTATTTAAGGGAGACTCCCATTGTACTAACGTAGGAGAAATTACGCTTAAAAAGTATATAAAATTATTTATCTAAGGAGACAGCTGGCGTTTTATTATATAGTGTTGATTGCCTCTAACACTAAGAAGTAGAGACAGTATTCACATCAGTGTTAAGAACTTGGATTCGTCAATTAATTACGGTTAATTCGTTAAATTTAAAATAATTTCTTTGTGTTATTTATAGCAGTAATCTCATTATTGATGTGAATTTCCCCCAAACTAATGTTCATGTAAACGTAGCAAATGTGTGTAGTAAAGTATAGGTATGCACTTCACTTGAATTAATGCATACAAAACCAACTCAAATAGATAGGTTATGCCTGTGTACTTTTCACTCGAATTGGAAATTGCATGACTTTCCATGAAACGTCTACATGTAAATATTCGTGCGTAGATCAGTAAAAACACATCAGTTTTTGCACAACTGTCTTAGACTTTTTCCTAGCGAATCTCAAACTTTGTTTGGTAAAATGTACGATGTGGTAAAGTGGTAAATGTTGCATTTCTAATTGTTTTAAACGCAAATCTATGATCTAACGTGTTTTCTGATGCACACCTGATCACTTTCAGTGCAAACAAAACGGATTTTTATTTTGAAAAATATGCGAAAAAACGTAAGGGCCTTATGGTATTTTCTGAAAAAAATCAAAATTCCGCCAAACTCCGCCTATAAGCTAACATCTGTGTACCTGTACGTCTGACGAGCAGGAAGCTGTGCTGCTGTTAACTGCTGGGGAGGACAGGGGGGCGGGGGGGCTGGTCCTCATGGGGCCCCAGTCGTTCCTTGAGGTCCTCGGCCCCAAGTAAGTTGGCCTCACGCTGTCAGAATTAGGTCAGACTCCTAGTTATCGTTTTTTATTGTGGCCAGACATGCCCCTTTGTTTTTTGCCTTTTATAGAACGTGCATCCCAACAGCGTAACGTTGTTTAACCTACGAATTGCAGTGCGTTATGCGTACTCTATGCACAAATACATTAGAATGTTTTCTGGGAAATAACTTGTTTGTTGAAGAAGTGTCTGTTCAGAGAAATGTGTTCTGTGCATTCCAGCCTTCTTAATATTGTTATTAATGTGAAGAATATCTGCATATTTACGAAGTGTCGTTGCATTTCGAAGCAAAAATTACGAAAAATGCATGTTTTCTGAATACTTCATTATTGTTCCAAAACGTAGGCATTTTGAAATTTTATAATACTTCTCATGATTTCTCCCACCGGAGGATTTAATACATAGGCATTCCAACCATAAAAAGTTCTTTCATATGTTATGCGTCAAAGTTTTTGGGAAGATATTAATCTTTGTTTTTCATCGTATAGAGACATTGATTTTGAATAAGTAAGTATGCTGTTGAACTCACACTTCCCTCTCTGGAAACACCTCGCGAGTTCCTAAATTGTCCCCTACTTCTGATCAAGACAATAACTCCACGGTAATTATTCGCATGTTTAAGATGGTGCTTTCGTTATGTTTATTCTTGTTTTTACAATATCTGATACACAGATTTCTGTATATTCTTGTATAATACGCATTATTCGAAAATGAATAACGAGTGCTGTGAATAACGGGTGAATATTGACAGGTTGTGTGAGGTGCTGGAGGGGAAGGGCGGAGGCAAAACTCGTTACAGCGCCAGAGTGTCTGCGTTACACAGGAGGCATGCTGCTGCTGACGCTGCGCTGACTATGCTGACGCAGCTCTGTGAGCGCTGACGCAGCACTACAATAGCTGACGCTGCTATCTTACTCTTGATGACGCTGCTCGACTGATTCAGACGAGGACCTGCATTCTTTTCATGAGCGTCATAGTCACTGTGTTCTAAACGGCATTGTTCCGTTATGTTATCTTGTGGAGATTGTCCTTAGTAATCTTTTCAGTGGATTTACTTCTTCATGAGAGTTCAGTGTGACTCAAAATCAATATGCGTCACATACACGACGTCAGTTTAAAGACCAGGTATATCTCCTTACGTCAATGACTCACTGTGTTGCAAGAGGTAAATAAAAGGTACATGAATGATGTGTTAGACTAATAACCTGAACAGTGTATCTTTTAGTTTGTGCCGAGAGATCTCAAATAGCGAATATTGAACAAATTCGATATTTGCGCTCGCTTACCTAATTGTATTTTATGTAGCTCGTCCAGATAAATTTCTATTTCTGCAAGGTAAACAATAATTTGATACTTTTCATGTTTAGTAATGAAAATACTGTAACACTGATACCTTTCATATCTCACTATATTAAAATCTAGTTTCATTTAGAACACGAGGTATAACTCAAGACTTAGATGGATGCGTTGTGCATTAAATAATTTTAGTATTGAAAAATATAAGAAAGGAACACGCTAGCAAGCTTAGGGAGTAAGGTACAAAAGAACATGTTTGTACGGCATAATCTGCTTCACTAGGGAAGCAACCAGTGTACTTGCATCGTTTGTTCCGCCTTCTTTCGCCTTTTCTGCTCACATCCTTCAGATGCCCCAGGACTGCGAAGTAGAACTTGAAATTTTCTTCACAGGAGGTTGCTTGTGAAATGACACTACACGACCTAATCAAATTCAAAGAAGCGAGGTGCTAATTGAAGATGGTATCAATATCAAGGACAGACTGAAGAAAATATGACGTTCCTGACAACTCGACCACTTCCAGCGCTGACATGAAGGAGCACGCTTGGACCGCGGCTTTCGATTACATCCTTCAACTTCACTTTCGTCAACTAAGCAAACTTTATAATACAGAAGTTTTACAGAACTATCAGACGAAGCGACCAACCTGACTTAGGACTCCTGCAGACGCTACAACGTTCCTCCACGAACAAAAAGGCATACAGAGCAGAAGCTCGTTCGTGCTTGTCAAGCAGAGTATGAAGATTTTTGGAATGCAGCACCTCATATTAGAATTGTGCAGTTTCTGTTATTAGAATCAAACTATTTAGACCTATTCTTCGTTCGCTGGAGTCTTAAGATTATCAAAATTAACGCCTACCCTCGTCTTCCTCAGCATAAACAAAAATGAAAGCCCTGGATTATTACTACATGTCTTACGCTACACAATAAATCTCTTTAATGCTTATCACTAAATCCTAGACGTTAAAAGCCACAAATTTAAATGCAATTGCAGTATACTGTTGAGGGACGAGTTTAAATTATGACAGCTCTATACAGTTATTTGAATTACATGAATGTGTACTTTAAGCTTGTCGGGTACGGAAAATGCAGGAGGAAAAGAGAAGGAAGGAGAAGGTAAACTTGGTCAGTTTAAGCGACATTTTTCGATCCGACCACGAGCTCTAGTTAAATTTAGCTTTACGGGCTCAGTGAAGTCATGGTTATACCTGGCCGTCAAACGCCTTTCAAAATTTTGAAGTACTGCTGAAAGAAATCTAGCGCTGAATATTTATGCTTGAATATTATTATATATCTATTTTGTACACGAAAATGCACGCAAAAAAATGTGCTCCGAAGGACTTACATGACAAGCAACGCGAACACATGGAAGACCCAAGGACTTTAACCTCGAATGCATGTTACTGCATGAGATACTGGGAGAATTACTACGCGAGATGCTGGGAGAATTACTACGCGAGATGCTGGGAGAATTACTACGCGAGATGCTGGGAGAATTACTACGCCAGATGCTGGGAGAATTACTACGCCAGATGCTGGGAGAATTACTACGCGAGATGCTGGGAGAATTACTATGCGAGATGCTGGAAAAATTAAGAAATTACCGTTACTCTCAAAGCTCGTGACAACTTTGATGTGTTAATGAGTTTGCTTCAGAGGAGTCAGAGGGAGTAGAAATATTACGGAATTTTCCGTTTGGTGAACAAAATTCATAGAAGCAAAAGAAAGCTATTAAAAAGCTAAATTAATCGGCCTTGCCTACGAAAATTGATACATTAACGGCTATTTACACAATGAGATCAAACATAATTAACTTACTACCAAGGTAGAGAGCTTTCTAGAAATACAGCGACACCTTATCAAAAGAAACTTAACACTGTAATTATTTCAGTGTTTCCTTACAAAGACCTGCATGCATTTCCTAGGCACAAAGAATATAATAAAGTTCAATAAAGCAGTAACGCTGAATCTAGGTGAGTGATGGTAATTATCAACTAAAAACTACATCAATTCAGATGACATTCAACTGCAAATTTTAGCAAAACCCTAAAGTTGAAATGGAAGTTTACTCACGCATCTTATTCTTGAAATAATTCTGAAATTCCATCACAGTATTAATTGCGGCAGACTGCTGTCATATGCAGAGACGAGTAATAAATAATACCCAAATACGATGACAGCATCAAGAAACGTTCGTATTTTACAATCTATTCTTTCAAAAAAATTATTGTGCATCCCAGCATGAAGTAGCACAAGTTTAGTCAGATCAATTCCCAAATAATTAGATTCTTTTAAGTTTAACATTTTACGGAGATCCTCCGACACTTCAACTCGCTTGAAAAGGCTTTTTAATTCCTCCGTTCAATTATTTCATTTTACGAGGCGAGCCACTTAAAGCCCTACATTCCTCTTCACTTCTAGAAATTCCTTCGCTGATTGAAGAGAGAGCGAACAGAATATTTAAAAGGAGGAATCTCCATGCTTGAGTTTTGTCTTATAACAGCTGATCCAGTGGGAGTTTTGCCCTATTTCAGCTGATCCAGAGGTCCAGGTCTTCTTGGGACGCGAGCTCGAGTTCTGGCAGGCCCATTGTCTCGTGGATGTCGCGTGGTCGACGTGACAAGACGTGGCACCGCAGACTGAACCGTACCACGTCACCCCCCATAGAGCCAGTCGGTGAAGTGTGTTCTGCACAGCACATGAACAACATAAAGATTGAGAAATAAAGAGGGAGGCAGGGAGAAATGGTGAGAGAGGGAGGCAGGCAGGGAGAAATGGCGAGAGAGGGAGGGAGGCAGGCAGGGAGAA
>VCRD01004149.1:0-21295 GCA_006783055.1 Trinorchestia longiramus
ATATATATATCATATATGAGACACATATGATATTTAATCCAACTAATTTATTTAGGTATACAATAAATATGTCGTATATATATCATTTGACATATATAATATACATGTAATAATGTGAGTACATATAATAAGAGATTTATATAAGTTTATATACACACATTATTTCTTATTATTTATATATACTACATACATAATGTGTTCTTACGTATTAGTAAATACAATAATATACTTTTGTGTTCAATAAGACATTATTATTTAATATTTAATATACAGAATATTGATTGTAATACAAAACATCAGGTGAGAGAGCTGTTTCAAGACAGTTTAGTATATTTAATAAACAGCAATGTATAAGCAAAAAATGCATAGATTTCAATCAAATTTCTACAAATATCGTTAATGATACTTCTTTATTAAATTATCCTATGAAGCCGCCATAAAGAATTTTAATAGTGGCAATCCTTATACAATGAGTTTTTAATAAGGCAAAATAAAGAAAGGTTAGAAAAACTGCATTCAATTTACTTTTTAACTTATAACAGTAAGTTTTGAGCTTTATATGATTTAATCAAAAGGTTAAAGTAGAGTTTTATTTTATTCTGCGAATGAGACCATTCGTAGGTTGTACAAAATTGCAGTTGTATGCTCTGAGCGCCAGCAGACTTCACTGCGTGTCGGGTCTTAGAATTATAGTGGACCACGACCGCGGAGCATCTACTCCAGCGCTTCAGTGCAGCACAACTGAAACAGGTGCGGGCAACTCTGCTCCTGCAGAAAGGCAATGAGACGCTGGTGGAGAATAGGCCGCAGCGAGGAGGAGAAGTCAGTTTAAACACGGGGCAAACAAGCTTCCGGCCGGTGGTGTTAGGATCAGGGCACAAACGATACTGGAAATGCAAACCAAACTAAAAACTAGCATCGTATATAAGTTACACCGTTTTACATCAAAGGCAATTTGCATTCCAATTCAATTTCAGGAAAAACTAGAGAAATGTGACTACATGCAGCTCACCTAAGCTTAATTGACGAAGCCTAGTGGGTGCAAACAATGCCACTTTAAGAGGTTAATCAAGAATTTAGAAACCCTACCAAAAAGGAGGGTAAAGTAGGAGTTAGGCTCACTAATAGGACAAAAAGGAAAGGTAAAGGTTCGTCTGCTGATAAAAAATTAGAAATAAATGAAACCTAATCCTCTATTCTCACTATTCTAAACGCCGAAACAAACTAATTATTTAAGCACCCTCAATGGAGGATGCCCCGAACGTTCTATGGTGAGCCAACAGGAGTATTTAACCCAGTTAGATGAATAATAATTCAAGGAAACTACTGATAAAGATGCATTCACACAAACTCAGGGATAGACGAAATCAGACTCTAGGAAGAAGAAGGAACCTCAGTGACCACCGGACATCAGTCTCCACGTGGCGCAAAAATGCGTCGATGTAGCCGTCGTCACCCTTGCGTAATGGAACGTCTTGGACTTCTGTCAGAGCTCCGTAACGGAGCTGCCTCTCTCTCCCAAGCGTTAACGTATCTGACAAACTCTATACACTGCTTACCGAAGCAGGGCTTTGAGCAAACGAAGGCGCAACCGTGCCTTAATCAAAGTTAATTTCTTACACCGCCTATGACATCAATGCCTACTTCTATTTGGGTCTAAAACTGTTGACATACTGAAATTTAGAGGCCCTTATTCATTTCGAACATCACGTGGACAAAAGTAGCCCTCAGTAACGTCACGTGACTATGAAGATGTCGATTTGTCTCCCTTTCGACAACTCTCCACACGTAATAGACCATGGGATTTAAATCTAGCTAGTTGGTGGCTCCACAAACTGGGAGTCACATAATCGTACAAATTCTCTGATTACCATTTTGGGATGCTATAACTTTTTGAAAAGGTGCTGAATCTTGCTGAAAAACGTATGGCCTTCCATTGGACACCATATCTATTCAGCGATAACGACCGCTTTTAGAACATCAATGTATCCAGCAGTATCAACCCTAAGACTCTATGCAAAAATGTGAAGTGGCATGACATGACCTTCACTATTCACAGCTTCTAAGATCAACACAGTAGCCGGAAATTTGGTGTGCATCACTCCGGGTACATCAGGGAGATCTGCATAAATAATTTAAAGGAATTATCTGAAATAATAAAATTATACAATGAATGATTCGCGCGTGTAATGAACTGGAAACGACAAGTCCTTAAATAACCCTCGCACCTTTTGTATTATATTTTAAAATTCAAGACAATGCGAAACCGTAATATATGTATTTGTGAAATTTTCAAATAATAGTCTACGGAAAAGACTCCAAGTATTTAACTATTGTTTTATTCAAGCTCTTTCAGAAAACACCATGTGCTACGTATGTTTAGTGTACATATAATACGCCTCAGTAATGTTTATTATTATCGATATTAATCAAACAAAAAATATTATCTCATCACATTTTATTAATAGCTCATTATTACATGGTTACTAGAGCTATTACCTAAAAAGAATTAGTAACATAGCACGAATAAAATACGAGTTTTAATGATAATAATTATAGCAAATGAGTGTCACTAACAGCCGAACAAAGATGCAGCAGGCATTTTTTGAAGTTTTGATATTTATTACACGTACAGAGCAAATTTATGTAACCTCACGAATCAGTTTAAACGTTTTCAGGGATAACTTGAAAAATATTCTACTATTCATATTGGAAGCAAAATGGACATATTAGTAAGATCAAACGAAGGTTCCAGGTATTTATGAGACCTCTTTTAGATGCAAAACTGCCCTTAAATCATGCAATACTGGGAAAAGTTAATCCAATTATCGATATGAATTTAGTGAGATGACTAAAAACTAGTCTTCGAAAATGCTTTGAATTCATCTGAATGTAAAAATCCGTTTCGAGGTCGACGTAGAAGGATGTCAATGCAATCTCTCTTACTGGCTTCTCTGAAGCTAGATGCCTTATAAATTTTAGCATTCATTCGAGCCCGGCAGATCAATTAAAGTGGTCATTTTAAATTTTGTTGCTCATTTATACTGGAAGAGTCAATTGAACTATTAATCTCAGATATTTGCTTTCATGTGACATAATGTGAAAATGGTTGAAGAGTACAAAGTTATTAACAGAAGCCACACACAGTAAAGAACAAACTAACTCATTAAAGTCACTAACTAAAAAGCTATTATAACCGTAGCATGAATATACAGAGTAAATAGTGTATTTTTACCCCGCTGAAAAGGCTGGAAGATTTCAAATAGATTACTTAATATAATAAAATTTGTCCTAACCCTTCGCCAATAAGTGTGTTTAAAGAGTGCACGTATCTTTTTCTTGTGAGTTTGATTTCGTGCAGTTTTGAAGCATAAGGAGAAGTAACTTTGCCATAACAATTTTCTGTAAAAGTGATTGAAGTAAAGGAAATAGAAGAAGTAATCGTAGAATTTGAAGCAATGGACGGGGTAGAAGTGCATAATGGCAGAAATAGCAGAGGTGCTGGTTCTTTGAACATTGGGAATGCTGGCATTCGTGAAATCGATATTAATAGTCTTAGAGGAAATAGTAACTCTATTGGAAGTGGTACCATTAATGGAAACATCATGCAGCGCAACTCTGATCTCCTACCCTATGAAAAGATGATTCAAAATAAAGAAAATTTAGCATGAAGCAACGAAAAGGATTCCTGAACTTCATAATTTTAGCTAAGAAAATCATTTTCAGCAGCTTGAAATCATTTCACCATAGCAAAAAAGATGGCCATGATAACTCACTGAGACCTATAAGTATATCAACCCTTTTACAATTTTACCCCGGATGGCTTTTTATTAGACACGATAATGTGCAAAAACTATGAATAGGAAACTAGAAGACATCTTGTGGTCTAAACTTCTTTCCAGTTTAAATCACTAAAAATTGGAACCAGAAGCCTGAAAGCAGCACTTCTCCTAGCACTGCGAACGCATTCAAAAATCGTCTCGACAAATATTGAATAAAAAACAGTCATTTCAAGTACCGATTTCATATTGCCCCTAACTCCTGAAGCCTTAATATGAGTGCTGTGTGCGTACCTAACTAAAAATACTTTATGCAATTGAGGTGTATGTGAGGGATTAATGCCTTCACTTTACACGGCATGGGACTTTGATAGCGGCTTACAAACAAAACTAGACAGTTCGTTCCTGCGGCTTTATTCTACTGTATGTGGAATTAGTTTCATGAAACTAATAATGTTAAGAAAATAGGGGAATTTATTGGAAAGCTACTCGGAATGATATTAGGAGTGATATTCACCTGTTGGTAATGAAGATGACGTGAAAAAAAGATATAAGTAGAAATGTTTTCTTGGACTTTACAATGTGTAATTGAAAATCAAAGTTGAAAAAATCACTCAACACATCCCTCATTACACTTATTCAATTTTAAATAACTAATAGATCAAGTGTGCTTAGCTTTAAAAGCAATCTGTCATTGGAGAAATATAATATTTGCTCATGTAAACCAATTGTGCTAAAAAGATAGTTAAATACTGGGAGCCTTTTCCGTAGACTTTCAGCTAAAATTAAATTTTTGCATTTTTTAGAAGTTCATGATATTTAAAGAACATTTTGTACATTATTTTTTGTAAACTGGACACTTCGTCGAGCCATCTTGCATCCAAGTGATCACTACCTCATTTGAATCTGTGACAGTCACGAAACCCAAAGTGTGTGCATAAATTCAGAGGCTCGTGGCAAGTAAACTCTTCAGCAGCTATATGATAAAAAACAATAGCTATAATGATAATTTAAATCACTAAACTGATAAAAATTATACACTCAATTAAATTTTTTCAATACAAACAGTTATAAGAGCTACGATGACTGCTCATAACAGAGTCAATTTACAGACTCGTGAAAGATTACCGAGCTGTGAGAAAATCATTCCACTGATCAAATCGAAGGTTGAGCTGAACATTGTCACCTCTAATGGGTGAAAAAGATGAATATCATAAAATGCTTCCAGAATGATAACTACTACCTCAAAACACAACTATTATACAACCTAGAATACGTAGTCATTCCAATGTACTTCGATGCACCTGGTGCCAAACATATTGGTAAAGTACGACGAAATTAGGTGCCATTTTTAGGCTATTTCTCTCATAAACTTTGTAATTAATTTTCTTTTAATTACCATCAGGGACCTGCGCTGCTTGAGGAACACCATCCATGCCAACCTGCTGGCGACTTACCTCTTGCATAATGTTCTTTGGCTCACCTCAGCCTCCATCCTGGTAGGTGATGAGGCGGTGATGGTGTGAGTGATGGAGGCACGATATGAGGGTAGGTAACAAGAAGAGTTATGAGGTTACTTAGGGGGAGGGGGTAATTGGCTGAGTAGGTGATGAGAGCAAGTGATGAGAAAAGTTTTGTTGAATGTTGGAGGTAAATAATGGAAGTGGGCATTGGCGGTAGATGGTGATGACACTTATTGAAAAGAATGAGAATGCCCGTCTGGTCGCCACATGATACAGGGTAATGGGAGCTAACATTAGAGAGAACTAGACAACTAGATAATTGAATGGAATATCTAGAAGCCACATCTTCGAGCTATCATATTTTGTAAGAAGATATAATTAATGACACAAATGTTGATGCGGAAACTGCACTGCAGCATTAGAATGATGAAAGAAACATATGTTTCTCATTGTGACTTGTATTAAGAGCAAGACGATTGAAATCCTTTGAAATTAAAACTAATTTATACACCACGCTCATGAAAGCATAGTAACTAGGAGTTCTTATGATAATTTTAGCTGACGAATGTTTAGAATTTTATTTATATATGTTGTTCACATTTTGAATATTGTGACTACTTTCTAGACTATTAAAATCTAAAATATTTCAACCCAAAGGCATATATGTTTGTGGTTCCAGTGATTAGAATATGATGTCATCTCATGAATTCGACCCTGAATAATTTTTAAAGACGACTTTAATGAGAGTATTGTAATAACAACGTTAATAGAAAATATTCAAATACTTCATAGAGAAAAGATAGTAATTAAAACATGCATAAACAAAATAGTTGACTGAATACTAATTCAAGAATTCAAGTACATTGTAAAATATCTTACTATCTAAAATTTATATTATTTTGCATTATATTTTAAAGTACTTTAAACTCCGCGCTAACCTTACCAGTTTAATGTCTTCTCTTCACAAATTGATAAATTCTTGCCGTTATTTCCTTCATTAAAACGTTGTACGCAACATACTTACTTAATATGGCTTTTGTTCGCCTCAAATTCAAACATAAATCGACTAGACTATAAATCGAGAAGGTTTAGACTGATCACATGTCTTTGACGACCAGTAATTATTTTTTCAGTCAAAATTCCAGAGCGATGGGCTGTATGGAAAGTGTGATTGAGCAAAGATCAAAGAGGCGTGATTGGCTGAGCTACTGACATCCTAGCAGTTATAAGAGACAAACTCCATGGTTACTAGTGATAGTCTTCAAATATGATGCCAACCTGATCTAGGATGAATTATTCACATCGAATGTATATGTCTCTGGAGAAAATAGCTGAGTATATATGTCAATCTTATTGTGTTACACATACTGAAACCATTCCCAATTGTGTGGGTAGTTTTTTCAACATTCTTTTCAAGTAAAAAATAATCTAAAACAGTGGTATAGCTTTTGGATTGAAATAAACCGAGTCATTTCCCAAAAAACTAGCAAATATGTATATATATACATATATATGTATATCAGTCCAACAGTCATGAGTTGTCTTGCAACTATTAATACTGAAAATGATGCTCATATTTGGCTTCGATATATCATTCCTGTTAAGGAAGTAATTTGACACTAAACATTCAAACTAATTTCAACAACCCATTTTGTAAATGAAATGCATTATGAAACAATGTAAATAATCATTTTCTAAACCTGTTAAAATGTGATGCTATTTTTAGCTATTTTTAAAGAAAATTGCGTAAAGAGCTATCGCTTCAACAGAACAGAATTATAGAGAAGCTCAGAGAGTCGGAGGAGCTGAGATAGCTAGAGAAACAGAGAAATTTGTAATCTCTGAGAGGTGTTGGAAAAGCTGAGTAAGCTGGGGGAGCTGAGAAAGCTAGGAGAGCTAAGAAAGCTGACGGAACTCAGAAAGCTGGGGGAGTTGAAAATACCGGAAGGCTGAGAAAGGGGAGTGGGAAGCTGTTCACAAAAGAAGATGAGAGACGGAGAACAAAGCGGTGGTCTGCGATTCGTATTTGTATCTCTGCTGTCAATGACTTCTTGAGTCTGTAGCGGCCTAGATGTCAAGTAGAATCATGGGCTCTAATGACCCGTGTGATGTTAAAGCCGACTGGGGAGTTGTTGGGTCTATGATGTGCAAATTGATGGAAATATTTCATTTATAAATGACTTAAAAACACCGTTGAGTCAAGCGTAACCATTTGGATATAGAAGCAGAATCGTATGAAGGTCACACATTGGTCTCGTATACATTCAGGGACCAGTATATGTACTGCTCACGGGTTTAAATCAAGGTATATTCAAGTCTGCACTGACAGTATATTGATTCGAGTCTAGAATTATTGTAATGGTAATTTTAGTTTGTAAAGGTATCTATGGATAAATACAGCCATATTAGGCAGGACAGTAGGACAATACATATACTCGTGTATTGGTATGACTAACTAGTCGGATAGATGATGATCTAGTCATAGCAATGTCATAGCGGTATCAGGAGTGCATTTTACTGACGATATCTTTCTCGGAAGGCAATTTGGTTCCCTTTAGGAGAAGTAATTCTCTGTGGAGATCCTAAAGGTTTTATGCAATCAAACGTTTGACTTTCCCTTGAGAGCTAGGGAATATGAACCTCTCATCCTTCAACCTGATATGAGGAAAAAATGATAGTGTGTGTTATTCATTATGTATGTCAAGCTCAATTTAACAATTAGAGAGTCTGCAAGCTTGAATAGTTTTTTGAAACAATTTCTGTGTAGATATGAAATAACATGAGTGTTTGTGCACTTGGCAATTGATCCACTTATGATAAAATAGCATAAAACGGCCGACATTCCTGGGTAATACAGAAGGCTGCAGCTATATCTTCGTGTCATATATCATCTCCTGAATCTACCAGCCGATGAATGTGGGTTTGGATAACCACATACATCAATCAATGCGTATCTAAATGAATATAAGCACACACAATTCATAATATACGTATAACCCGTACCCTCTGATGATTGAATACTTGAACGATCATTTTCATCAATAAAGTAGTTCACAAATAAAAACATGACTAACTAAATGGTACTTGTCTTGTCTGTCGCAGTTTCACGTTCACGCACGAGTGGACTGCGGGTTCACGTTGCTGCTCAAATATGCCGAGCTTACGAACTTCATGTGGATGTTCGTGGAGGGTGAGTCATGTATGAAGCTAAATTTGCTGAATCATGTATGAAGCTAAATTGTCTGAGTCATGTAAGAAGTTAAATTAGCTGAGTCATGCATGAGGCTAAATTAACTAAGTCATGCATGAAGCTAAAATAGCTGAGTCATGCATGAAGCTAAATTAGCTGTCATGCTTATCGTTTGCTAAAGTGTCTGTACGACACTAGTAATTATTGAAATAACAATGAAAACAGTTATGTTACTCCTACTGATAGCAGTATGAATGATAATAATGTTAATTCTAATAATTATGATGAAAATATCAATAAAAATAAAAAATAAATATATGTAATATCAATAAAGTTATTCGGGTAACTACATACAAAAATTAAAATATGACAATATTGAAATATATATATATATATTTCCATATTGTATATATTTATAATATATAAATATATAAATATATATATATATATATATATGTCTGCAGTATGTTTTGGATCGTTGTCTTCTTGGAATTTCCATCCACGTTTCAATTTGAACAAACGAGCTGAAGGTAGGAGTTGCTCTTTCAATATTTCACGGTATTTCCTGCCATTCATGGTTCCTTCAATAATGTAAAGTTTACTTACCCCTGATGAGCTGAAACATCCCCACATCATGATTGAGACACCTCCAAACTTAACAGTGGGTATGATGCACTTTGGTTTATACTCTTTGTTTTGTTGCCTCCGAACATGGTTTGTGCTGTTTCTCCCAAATAGTTCCATTTCGGTTTCATCTGACCACAGTATTGAGTTCCAAAACGCTGCTGGCTTGTTCAAATGGTCGTTGGCATAATTCAGCCTGGCCTTGACGTGACGTTTCTGGAGAAGAGGTGTCTTATTAGGGTGCGGGAGGGAAGACCTTCACGGCGTAGTGCCCTGCTGACCGTGTGTTTGCTGGCTTCGATCTCAGATGCCTTGAGATCATCCTTCAATTCTTCACGAGTAGTTTGAAGCCTCTGCACTACTGTTCGGACCAATTTTCGAGCAGCACAGTCGTTAATCTTCCGAGGACGGCCAGTTTCAGGCTTGCTGAGAGTCGTATTCCGGCATTTCCACTTTTGTATTATGGTTGCAACCGAGGCTATAGGAACACACAGTTTTGCACTTATCTTCCAATATCCGAAACCTTGATTATAGAGCTCCACAATACGTTTGCGAAGATCTTGGCTAATGTTCATATTCATACACATGCTTACGACGTTTCAGAACGACAGCTGCTGTACTAATGACACGTTATTGAAGATGAATGCTGACGAAAGTTCGGTTGCCAAATAGTAGAATGTATTAAAACATTCTGGAAAAATCCTACGATAATTTTCATGTATAATAGCGAAAAAAATCGGGTATTGTAACCTTTTGTTCGCGTATTTATTACACATGATCCTATATATTTTTTCTATCAAATATTTGTGGGTTTTAGATATATTATTGACCTTTTTGTACTATTGTTTATATGAAGTTCAATTTTTGTAATTGTACGTGGTCTATAAATGTGCAATCTGACGAACTAATCAATGTTTTGTATTGTTTTGCTCCCCACTGCATTTTAATGTTGCATATATAGTATGCCATTATTATTTATAAATAGTATATCATTTCAATTTTTCTGTTGTACAAATAGTATGGTATCATTTTTTATAAATATTATATCATTGATATTTCTCTGTATCTCTACTCCTAACACTATAGAAAATAATAAGAACAGTTCTCCCCATAATAACACACCATTTTAATTTCCATCTTATTCCAGATTTTTATTTCCATGAGCTGATCTATATCGTTTCAGGTATTTACCTGTACGTGCTGGTCTTTATCGTTCCAGGTCTGTACCTGTACGTGCTGGTCTTTATCGTTCCAGGTCTTTACCTGTACGCGCTGGTTTTTATCGTTCCAGGTCTGTACCTGTACGTGCTGTTCTTTATCGTTCCAGGTCTTTACCTGTATATGCTGGTCTTTATCGTTCTAGGTCTTTACCTGTACGTGCTGGTCGTGAAGACGTTTTCAGTAGAGAACATCAAGCTGAAGGTGTACCTCGTCATCGGTTGGGGTAAGCGTTTTATTTAGATTTGTTATTATATAAACTCCTTGGATTACACCTCAAATGAACTCAATTAAAAATCCCAATTATGAATTACTTAAATATCAAAACTGAAATTTTGTTCAACAGTGGCTTACAGTAAAACTGCTTGTGTTTCAATACCGTGCTTGTGTAGAACATGCAGGGTAATAAGAGGCTTATCAAATTACAGGTTGATGCTTCAGTAGAGTGAGTATGAGATGAATTTATTGTACGAACTTGTAACATGCTTTTGACGGGTATACACAGGGAATATTATTGCAAGATCAAATTTGCAAGTATGACTAGTCGTCTGTGTGTGAGATCTAGTTTGGGACATTTAACATAGTCATGATAGAAAATAATTATAGAATAATAAAACATAACTTAGTCATGATAGGAATTAATTTTTGAATTAGCAGAATAATTTCGTCATGATAGAAAAATAATATTAGCGTAAATAAAATAACTTGGTCAGAATAGAATAGAATAGAATAGAATAAGGCAATAGGAACGAGCCGTTTGGCCCATTCTTGGTTCAATACCGAAGTCCCATGTCGTCTAAAAGTAAATCCATCAGTCATGCAGGTTAACGAAAAACCACAAGAAACGGCACACTTAAAGCAAAAAGGTCGTAAAAAAACATTTCCACAGTTTTTCCGATAGTAGTCTAGATGCGCGAATACCGTCCACGGTCAATCGAGTGAATACATTTGATAGGCAAATTTTATGGAAGTAACATTTACAGCATTATAACCAAAATATTGTTCTTCGAAATAACTTTCCTTGGTTAACCCAAGCTTGTTTGGCAGTTTGTAGTGCAACAGTGGCCGTTTAAGATGCAGTCTCAGGCCACAGTTAAACAGCTTGTTCTCACTCACCCGACCAGAGCACGTTCAGACGTCAGAACCACCAATAACTCGAGTCCAATAACTCATTCCTTGTTCTGATACACGTTATAAGATTCTTCACTGCATTAAGCAATCATTAGCTCAATCCATACCACCCAACAACTTTCATGTAGCAGCTTCATCTACTACTGGTTATTTTTCCAACTTATAGAAGTCCATAACGCAAATGTATTTTTTGACAAACTTTTCACGGACGGTTTTATCAAAACACACCCCCCATTTATACCCTTTGCCTCTTTTGAAGCTACAGTGCTCCTTTCGTATTACTCTCCCTTTTCATATTTTAATTTCACGTATAGGAATCTTGCGATTTCTCATAAACCCAATGCACACAGAAGATGAACGTCTTTAAAATAACAACTTCCATACTTGTTCCCTTTCCAAAGTAGCATTCAGCGCCACAATGATCTGTTCGACGCCGGAATCAAAGCTGTAATTCAACAAACTCATCAGTAACTCCCACTCTGTAGAATAAAATGGTTGAGTGTCGATTTTAGGCACAGAAAATATAATTTCCAATCATACCGTGCACTTTCATCACAGAAGTTTCAAAAGTACAAGAATGTAAACTGACTACATCTTCCTTTCCTTTAACGATAACTTTACGATTCAGAAGAAATGAGCAGAATATATGTAATTTGAAAACGTTGATAAATCAGTGATACAGATTTAAAATTTCGTTGCTGATGCTGATTTTGCTCCTTAGAACAACGTCTTTGTACTTCACATGTTTGTCATTACGAACGAATCCTACTGGATTTCATGAACTCGATGCATAGCAATTAGCTAAAATCGATACCTATCATTCAAAATAACCATTAGTAGTAAGAAGCATGAGTTCAGACAAAGGGAAACCTACGTAGTCGCGTTTGTACCCGGTCTAGTATAGCCCTTTGTCGACAGGTACAGCAGTTGAACACTATAGTACAGCAGGTCGAGACCGATGGAAACGGGGTTCAACTTCTGGACGAGCTTTCTTAAAGACAACACTAAAAGCCCACACCATCATAATGCCCCACATCAGTACCTATAAATGAGTCAGATCTCAAATACATATAAAACCTTTTCCCTGTAATACACTCACCCCGCACATGAGCTGTTTCAGGTACTCACTGGTCATCATGGAAAAATATTTTTAGAATAATTAAAATAACTTAGTCGCGATAGTAAAGTCAGCAATTAAAATAAGGAAGACGTCCATTACGGCTTGGTGAAATGCATGGAGGTAATGCAATGACCTTTCATGTGATTTTAGGAACAGTAAACTTCAATATATTCGAGGGAATTAACTATTACTCATAATTATCACGATTTTCAAAAAAACAAATAAGTTTCGTAGTTCAAAATCATTTGAAAAAGCACGAAGGGAATTACAGTTTCTTCTGCTCCATAGGATCAGTGAATTTAATCAATGAAGATGACATTTTACGAACACAAGTCTTGGAAGTTTGGAACCTACAAATAAAGCTGCAGTTCTATACCTGGTTTATTCTTTCAGCAAAATATTCTCTGAACCTGAGAATTTCTAAAATTAAATCTTTCTTTAACTTTTAGTCATTTCGGAATTTGTTTATGCGTCCCTTACAGAGACTCGTGTTTGTTTATTTTCCTGAAACGATTTTATTATGGTAAATATAATTTTGCTGAACCAGGAGATTTTATAATTCATTTACGTCAATCTCAGATAAATTTTAACTTTTTTCTATTTGCATTGCTTCAGGAGCTGCAGTCATTAATTTAATGAAAGTGGTATAATATTTGTCATTACTAGAAACACAATCATTGAATTTTATGGCCATATTATATTTTTAGTTTCATTGCCGGAGCTCATTAATTTTAATGAAAGTGTTATAATATTTGTCAATACCAGAAACAAAATCATTGATTTTTATGACCCTATAATATTTAGTTCCATTGCCAGAGCTTTAGGCATTAATTATTATGTCATTTTGTCGCATTTTTTGAAGCATATGTGGAACTACTGGCACTTGGATACTCATCTGATAGTTCTTTCTCACGAACCTTTGATGTATTACTCAAATCACAGCTGGAGGGACTGTAGTTATTCATTTCTTTTATCACTACACCAATTAATATTTGATTATACGTTCCAGATATGCAGATGGTTAAACTATTTCATTTATTTCATTTCTAAACTGATTTCTAATTGAATTTTTCTTCACAGCGGCAGGGGCACCCATTATTTTATCGTGGGCCCTAGCGAGATACTTCACACTCTCCTCAACCGTGAGTGTGAGGTGTATGAGGTGTATAAAGTGTATGAGGTGTATGAGGCGTGAGGTGTGTGAGGTGTGAGATAGAATGATAATACTCCAGGAATGATACTACGCTAAAAATGATAATGCTCCAATAATGATAATGTTTCAAGAATGATGATGTTCCAAGAATGGTGATGTTACAAGAATGATGATGTTCCAAGAACGATGATGTTATAAGAATGATGATGTTCCAAGAAGGATGATTTTACAAGAATGATAATACTTCAAGGGTTATATTGCACTAAATTTCCCTCTCGTTTTCCGTTGTGGTGCATACTACTCTTGAAAATAATTCTATGAATGAAATTTCAATGAACTACAACTAAATTTCCATTGTACCACGAAAAACAATCTACTGAATAAAGCTAGTTGTGAATTTCAACAAATTTCCAAAACATTCAGCAATCGCTCAACTCTTGCAGAACATCAACCCATTTCTGACTACTGTCATCCACTAGTTACTTTACAGCTGTTTAAATATTGAAAATACTTCCATTAAATAAGAATCTCTTACGTTGCATAGCCGTTCCTCCTACACAGTTCAATTAAGGCTCTCAACAGCTGTCGGGTCATGTTATGACAGTCATTGATGTGAGGCTGTCAACAGCTGTCGGGTCATGTTATGACAGTCATTGATGTGAGGCTGTCAACAGCTGTCGGGTCATGTTATGACAGTCATTGATGTGAGGCTGTCAACAGCTGTCGGGTCATGTTATGACAGTCATTGATGTGAGGAAAATTATTATTTGCATTAGCCGGTGGAGGCTCGTTTTAGCTAATGATTTTTCAAGTGAAGTACGCTAAGGAACTCATTTCAGTGTTTGTCGTGGATGACATTGTTGACAAAACTGCAAGAAAATGCGCACATGCCTGTAAGAATTGTCTAGTGTCATCTGAACACTTTTACTGACCGTTTACTGCTGTAATGTGTGCATACAAATAACACCAAACAACTTTTTTCGTTTGTTTGAAAATTTTCCTATAATTCTGTCCTCTTATTATGCCAGCAGATTAAAGTTTCATACCTGAGCTCATTGATGCACAAGCGCGTCGCGTGTGTACAAACATTAGGAAGGATGTGCACTAATTACTTGCTTAATTACTAAGGATAATTTGTGTGGCTGCTGTACAGAGTGGGTCGTCGGAAGGCCAGAACTTCGCGACGGTGGGCTGTTTCCTACACAACGAGAGTCCACTTAACTGGATTGTGCGTGTGCCCATCTTTGCGGTGCTGGCTACCAACATACTCTTCGTGTGTCGCATTATGTGGGTGAGTGGGGGAGTGTGTGAGCAGGCGAAGGAGAGGTAAGAAAAGATGAATGGGCATGAGGAGGAGAGTGGGGAGAGAAATGATGAGTGAGCTACCAAGGGACAGGAGAAGAGGATGAAGGAGCAAGTGGAAGGCATGTGAAGAAGGTTGAGCGGGCAAGTAGAAGGCATGTGAAGAAGGTTGAGTAGGCAAGTGAAAGGCATGTGAAGAAGGTTGAGTAGGCAAGTGGAAGGCATGTGAAGAAGGTTGAGTAGGCCTGTGGAGCGGAAAGAATGGATGAATCTTACTTCTTGTGTATAGCAATGGTTAAGTGGCTGAGTGGGAAGTGGCTGAGTGGTTAAGTGGCTGAGTGGGAAGTGGCTGAGGGAAGCGAGGTGTCTGAGGGGAAAAGAGGGCCTTTGATAATAAATTCTTTCGTGCTCTGAGTAAAATAAATATGGAGAGATAGTGTAGAAAAATAAGTGAGTGCAAAACGGAGGAAGAGAGTGTGATTAGTATATCTTTGCGACCCTTTTACCTAATACGGAGAAAATAAACACGCAAAAAGAATATATGAAATTATTTTAAATTTTCTATATTTTACGTAAGGTAAACTAGATCTATTCTTTGTGACTGATTTTCTTTCTGTGCACAATATATTCTTTGTCTGATTCTAAAAATAATAATTTTACCCTGTTTCCATTGCATCCACTTTTTAGGACAATCTTAGCTCAGTATAAAAGAGTATTTACTGCTTTAATATCGGGAAATATTGAGAGGCAAGATCTCGAAGCTTCGGAAGGTGATGCCGACGTCGTTACTAGGGTATTTTCATGGATGCACTTCCGCATAACGAACGAAGTCGATCCGAATAAGACCCTGCAAAGGTGCAGTAGGAAAAAATGACCAGTAAAACGTCAAAGCAAATAAGCCAAAAGTCTTTACTCATGTCCTTCACACGCAAGAAACAAGTACAAGCAGGTTCACATGATCAATGTTTCTTCAGTTCTGCCGATATTCATCATTGTCGTACTTGCCTCCTTGACGGCTCAATACTGAGTTAACACTTGCAAACAAGGATGAACTTATAATGTATGATAAATATCAAACGTTGATTGAACCTTAGCTTTGAAGCACGCGTGAAAGAAAACTACTAACAAAAGCGATGGTATGCAGAGGGATGTTTAGAATAGCATTGTCTGTTGAAAGCCTGACAGAGATTGCAGAATGCCACAAGGACTTAGGCTGTCTTTTTCCTTCGTTGCATTTGGCGGCGAAGGAAACCAGAAATCAATAGGCCGTATACAAGACAAGCCATATATATGTACGCCGTAAATAAGGCCCGCCATAAAGGCAGGCTATAAATGGCAGTTACAGGCGCGCTTTGAAATACGGTCAGGAGGTCGAGCCTGGCGTTGAATGCACAGATATACATAGGATTTTTCAGCGCTCTTATCTTCAGCAGCAAAGAATATTGAAGGTGGGACATTGAAGGAAATTTTCTGTGGGAGGGGAGGAATGTTGAGAATGTTGATATGAATTAAGGAATGTTGGGAATGTTGGTATGAATTAAAGAATATTGGAAATGTTGGTATGTATTAAGAAATGTTAGGAATGTTGTATGAATTAAGGAATGTTGAGAATGTTGGTATGAATTAAAGAAACTTTTAATGTGATGACATGAGATGAGGAATGTTAAAGATGGTAATGTGAATGACAGAATTTTAGGATAAGGTTGGTTGAGATGAACAATAATAAGGATCGTAGTTGCTTAGAATAAGAAACGTTAAGGCAGGGTTGTGAAAGTTGAACAATTTTGGCCGATTGTGCCACTTGGAAGGATGAATAAATGTGTTTCGACTTATAAATGTTAGAGGACTTTACTATGCATCAAGGAATAGTAACTTGAGCCGAAAATATTGTTTTATGATGCAGTATGCCGTATAAAATGGAATTAATGGCAGTGTGTGGTATCGTGTCTCACCACCCTGACCATCATGTGGCCTGTGTCTCACCACCTTGACCATCATGTGGCGTGTGTCTCACCACCCTGACCATCATGTGGCCTGTGTCTCACCATCCTGACCATCATGTGGTCTGTGTCTCACCCTCCTGACCATCATGCGCCTCCTGTCTCGCCTCACAGTACTTCATGTCTCACACCAGGTGCTGATCACTAAACTGAGGTCGGCGAACACAGTGGAAACACAGCGGTACAGGAAGGCCACCAAAGCCATGTTGGTCTTAAATCCTCTACTTGGGCTCAACTACGTTCTACTTATCGCTCTACCTCAGGAGCTGGAACATCTACATCCCTGTCTACTGTCTACCCAGGTTTGTGAAAATTAAAATTAAATTGACTGATATCAGTGATATGATGGTTATTAACGCTTACAATTCTTTTTGCTTCGTTGTTTTGTTCAGTTTTTCCTTGTATTTAAAGTTAAGCTTACATATGACTCGAAACTCTCACGTCTATGTAGATCGTTTTGTCGAGATGCATAATGTTTGCATTGAAACTATTTCCCTAGTCTATATGTGCCATGACTCTTTCATCATCGTTTTTATTCCTGACACTCAAACTGGAACATCAAAATTTCACACAGAAATATGCATTATTTATTCATCTTAATTTCATTTTTTTTACTGCACTCTTTGCAGTACTGGGGTAATTTAGAGACTTTCAAGCTTATTCATTGCTGTGAAACAGATTTCGTCTTGGACTAATGCAGCAAGCATTACGGAATACTGAGTTCTGCATCATTGTAGAATTTCAGAAGTTTTCGAGGTGTTAAATTTATTTAAGGTATTTCAGGATTTCAGAATTTTCCTAGATTGCAGAATTTTTCAGGATTCAGGATTTATCTAGGTTTGATGATATGCAAGCTTTTGGATTTTCTTTTATCACAAAACTTTGCAGGTCTCATCAAAATTTCCCTTATTACATTGTTTTAAAATTCTTGAATTTATGTAATTAGCATAGCAGAATTTTTACTAAATGTTAGGAAATTAAGAACATCCTGTGTTGCTGTGCGTGTAGATGTGTATCAGTACAAGTGACATGCAGTTTGAGATACGAACAAAAGTAAAGTATTACGCAAAGCACATTTAAGGAGCTTAACTTTAAAAAATTAACGTCAAAATGTTTATGATTTCCGTATGCTCGCATAAGGGAAATAGAAAATAATAATTATCCACTTTATTCCTAATAAACTAGGTTTGCACTCTTTATTTTCCGAGGACTTTTACATTATTAAAAAGTCTTTCATGACATGAAATTATTACACAAGTGTACATGTGTTTTCAGTGTACGAAAAAAGCATTACAGTAACCTCCGAAGCATAAGAAAATTACCTTATTGATTATACTCGTTTGCTTCAATGGAAGTATAGGACTTAGTTTCATTGCGTCTGGAGATTTCGCCCAATAAAAAGATGATAATTTTTTAGATTATTTCAGTTATTTTATGCATGCCACTGATCTACATATATAATACACAATGTATTTTCATCATTTTCTTTCTTTATCTAACTCTCCATCTGTGTTTGCCCGTCCAATTTCTTCCAATCTAATAATGTAGAAAACTATTGAACTGAAGTCAGCACGGGTATACATGTATTACGAGTAGGCTATAAGCAATGTATTGTGGATACCAACGGCGTTAGATTACTATAAAATACGTCATTTTTTCCGTTATTAGCCTTCTTCTCTTAAACGGCCTTGCTATCGGTAGATAAGATGCAGAATGAAAATTCTGTATGCATTCATGAAAAATATTTAGGTCCTGATAGTACTATGTGTAAAACTGAAAAATGTATTATATTTCCTAGATCTTTAATTTTACCACTTTTAAACCGTGGAATTTTCACGGGTACTATCAAGGCTATGTAACCGCTAGATAGGATACTGAATGCAAGTTCTGCATATATTATCAAAAATATTTATTAAACACAATAATTCGTCGTAAACCTGTAATAGATTCGTCTTTATAATAATTTGAAATTAGTCGAATCAAATTACACTTATAGCGCAAACTGTGGAATTTACACGATAACTATCTAGTATGTTAATAAATATTTATTTTCTTCGCATTCACTATGATCAATTTTTATCAATTTTTTATTTTCTACTGGTGAATATTAATATATTTCTCACTTCTAGCTAGAAGAATGCCTAATTGCATAATTTTTCAAAAGTGTTCAAAATTTTCCTGGGGTTAACAGGCAACGAAACGAAAATAGATGGAATACAGACGCCACTTGTCTGTCATGGATTAAAGAACGATGAAAATGAATAAAAGTTTGTTTAGATCTAACCATGACATTCGGCTGAGATGCTTCCAGTCTTCTACAATGTTACCTCCAGCATCGTCATCGTGAACTTCTCGCGTATTTTTGTATCCTCTGAGAGCTCAGCTGACAGTTACAAATTGCTAAAATTGGGAGTAACTCTCAAAGTTTTCGCTTCGATTCCTGTTCGTTAGCCTTTGACTGACTCGATTCTAGCCCTGGCGCTATGGCAAAGGTTAGCCACCTCTGTGCTATGTCATAAATTTCCATAAAAAGGTTGGTGGAAAATTGACAGAGTACAGAGTACAGACAGTGGTTAAACAATTTATGATCGTTATGCTGTCTAACTTAAATAATGACCGACAATCAATGGAAATTATGTATACTTAGAATTCAGAGTGGACGACTGGTCTGAAATTGCAGGTTTTATCCGAATAAGAATCAAATTAGTTTAATTCAATCTGACTATTCTGTCCAGCAGTAACACCATCATTCGTTATCCTGTTTATTTTAAGTTCAATTAACCACTTTCGGTACTGACATCAATCTTAATGGCTTGGAAAATAAATATTTCTTATAGGATACACATGTTTCTTATGTAGCTTATAATTTAGGTACGTATATAAATAAATATATTGTTTGCCATATATGATATATCATACAAAGAATATAGAAAATATATCTCCTATTCCTCGGGTAAAACAGTACTCGAACTGATGCTGTACTGAAGGAACTACAAAAAATGTCGATGAATTGTAGGTACAGTAGTTGAAAAGTTCTATATTTTGATGAATAAATTCATCCTTTTATTGTTTGACAATACAAAAAAAAAGTATTCAGGAAGCACCTGAATACGCAGCACGTCTTCAAGAGAACGAACTGAACCTAAAATAATACACGACTACAAATATGTTTGTATTGTTGCTGATATATTTTAAGTTTGACTTCATTTTATTTCAGCACTGAAGATGGAATGTCTTCATTCCAAAACGTATGATATTAACAATGATCCGTGTTGCTTTGGTTCTTCTTTTTGCGTTTGACGTTTCCATAAAATCAACCAGTTAGCTCAAATAAGTTTGTGGTTCAGAAATAAATATAGTATCTACGATACAATTGAATATTTTATGATGGGCTTCGTTACTAAATTTCGTATTAATTTACTAGTAAAATGAAAGTTCGATGTGATAACTCATTGGAGTTTCAAAACATTTACATCTGTTCGGCATTTTTGTTGAAATACAAACCGATTTCCCTCAAATTCCGTGAAATAAGTTTTTATTATGAGTTCATGACGACTTCTATAACGACCTTCATCTTTATGCTCTTTGTATATGCGATGCAATCAATAAAGAATTTACACACGAATTTACACTCTTCGTATGCACAAAAAAAAAATATATATATATTTAACATATTTAAAAGTTCTCAAATGAATATCCGTGTTAGAAAATTTTGAGTTGTAGCGAGAGATGTTATTGAGGAAGTCATTATATTTTAATAACAAATCCTTGCAGGTTTTCTCTTTAAGGATATTTGTTATATAAAGCTTGTCATGAGGATTGCAGCTCTGATGCACCATCAAAAGCAAAAGAGTCTTCGAATAAAACTCTAGAGTTTAAAGAGCTAGAATGGAATCGTCTCATTAGTCATTTAATGATCTGCATTACTAGAACCTTAACTCCTCATTAAGTAAATAATGAGCAGAATGTCTTTTCAATACTCATATTAAAATTGTATTTGATATAAGCCCTTTTTTCAACATTAAATTGCTAGATCTTTGATCCAATCTCATAGTACAAACAAAAATCTATATGATAATCATAATCATGTTGGTTTTCTCACTTAAAATATTTGAAAAATCTAAAGTGGCTATTAAATATTATGTTGTGAGATTTTTACCATTAACTGGAATAATTTTGATCTCTAACTGGAATAATTTTGATTATTAGCTGGAATAATTTTTAACATTACTTTGAATAATCTACATTATATATAATCAACAGCGTATCTACATCTCCCTCTCTCTCTCTCCCTCTCTCTCTCTCTCTCTCTCTC
>VCRD01004149.1:26049-39226 GCA_006783055.1 Trinorchestia longiramus
CGCCATAAAGGCAGGCTATAAATGGCAGTTACAGGCGCGCTTTGAAATACGGTCAGGAGGTCGAGCCTGGCGTTGAATGCACAGATATACATAGGATTTTTCAGCGCTCTTATCTTCAGCAGCAAAGAATATTGAAGGTGGGACGTTGAAGGATATTTTCTGTGAGAGGGGAAGAATGCTGAGAATGTTGATATGAATTAAGGAATCTTGGAGATGTTGATATGAATTAAGGAATGTTGGGAATGTTAGTATGAATTAAAGAATATTGGAAATGTTGGTATGAATTAAGAAATGTTGGGAATGTTGTATGAATTAAGGAATGTTGGGAATGTTGGTATGAATTAAAGAAACTTTTAATGTGATTGCATGAGATGAGGAATGTTAAAGGTGGTAATGTGAATGACAGAATTTTAGGATAAGGTTGGTTGAGATGAACAATAATAAGGATCATGGCTTGCTTAGAATAAGAAACGTTGAGGCAGGGTTGTGAAAATTGAACAATTTTGGCCGATTGTGCCACTTGAATGGATGAATAATGTGTTTCGACTTATAAATGTTAGAGGACTTTACTATGCATCAAGGAATAGTAACTTGAGCCGAAAATATTGCTTTATGATGCAGTATGCCATATAAAATGGAATTAATGGCAGTGTGTGGTATCGTGTCTCACCACCCTGACCATCATGTGGCCTGTGTCTCACCACCCTGACCATCATGTGGCCTGTGTCTCACCATCATGCCCATCATGCGCCTCCTGTCTCGCCTCACAGTACTTCATGTCTCACACCAGGTGCTGATCACTAAACTGAGGTCAGCGAACACAGTGGAAACACAGCGGTACAGGAAGGCCACCAAAGCCATGTTGGTCTTGAATCCTCTACTTGGGCTCAACTATGTTCTACTTATTGCTCTACCTCAGGAGCTGGAACATCTACATCCCTGTCTACTGTCTACCCAGGTTTGTGAAAATTAAAATTAAATTGACTGATACCAGTGATATGATGGTTATTAACGCTTACAATTCTTTTTGCTTCGTTGTTTTGTTCAGTTTTTCCTTGCATTTAAAGTTAAGCTTGCATATGACTCGAAACTCTCACGTCTACGTAGATCGTTTTGTCGAGATGCATAATATTTGCATTGAAACTATTTCCCTAGTCTATATGAGTCATGACTCTTTCTTCATCGTTTTTATTCCTGACACTCAAACTGGAACATCAAAATTTCACACAGAAATATGCGTTATTTATTCATCTTAATTTCATTTTTTAGTGCACTCTTTGCAGTACTGGGGTAATTTAGAGACTTTCAAGCTCATTCATTGCAGTGAAACAGATTTCGTCTCGGACTAATGCAGCAAGCATTACGGAATACTTAGTTCTGCATCAATGTAGAATTTCAGAAGTTTTCGAGGTGTTAAATTTCTTTAGGGTATTTCAGGATTTCAGAATTTTCTAGAATGCAGAATTTTTCAGGATTCAGGATTTATCTAGGTTTAATAATATGCAAGCTTTTGGATTTTTTTAATTACAAAATTTTGCAGGTCTCATCAAAATTTCCCTTATTACATTGTTTTAAAGTTCTTGAATTTGTGTAATTAGCATAGCAGAATTTTTACTAAATGTTAGGGAATTAAGAACATCCTGTGTTGCTGTGGGTGCAGATGTGTATCAGTACAAGCGACATGCAGTTTGAGGTACGAGCAAAAGTAAAGTATTACGCAAAGCACATTTAAGGAGCTTAACTTTAAAAAATTAACGTCAAAATGTTTATGATTTCCGTATGCTCGCATAAGGGAAATAGAAAATAATAATTATCCACTTTATTCCTAATAAACTAGGTTTGCACTCTTTATTTTCCGAGGACTTTTACATTATTAGAAAGTCTATCATGGCATGAAATTATTACACAAGTGTACATGTGTTTTCAACATACGAAAAAAGCATTACAGTAACCTACGAAGCATAAGAAAATTACCTCATTGATTATACTCGTTTGCTTCATTGGAAGTATGGGACTTAGTTTCATTGCGTCTGGGGATTTCGCCCAATAAAAAGCTGATAATTTTTGAGATTATTTCAGTTATTTTATGCTTGCCACTGATCTACATATATAATACACAGTGTATTTTCATCTCTTTCTTTCTTTATCTAACTCTCCATCTGTGTTTGCCCGTCCAATTTCTTCCAATCTAATAATGAAGAAAACTATTGAACTGAAGACAGCACGGGTATCCATGTATTACGAGTATAAGCATTGTATTGTGGATACCAACGGCGTCGGATTACTATAAAATACGCCATTTTTTTCCATTATTAGCCTTCTTCTCTTAAACGGCCTTGCTATCGATAGATAAGATGCAGAATGAAAATTCTGTATGTATTCATGAAAAATATTTAGGTCCTGATAGTACTATGTGTAAAACTGAAAAATGTATTATATTTCCTAGATCTTTAATTTTACCACTTTTAAACCGTGGAATTTTCACGGGTACTATCAAGGCTATGTAACCGCTAGATAGGATACTAAATGCAAGTTCTGCATATATTATGAAAAATATTTATTTAACACAATAATTCGTCGTAAACCTGTAATAGATTCGTCTTTATAATAATTTGAAATTAGTCGAATCAAATTACACTTATAGCGAAAACTGTGGAATTTACACGATAACTATCTAGTATGTTAATAAATATTTGTTTTGTTCGCATTAACTATGATCAATTTTTATCATTTTTTATTTTCTACTGGTGAATATTAATATATTTCTCACTTCTAGCAAGAAGAATGCATAATTGCATAATTTTTCAAAAGTGTTCAAAATTTTCCTGAGGTTAACAGGCAACGAAATGAAAATAGATAGAATACAGACGCCACTTGTCTGTCATGGATTAAAGTTTGTTTAAATCTAACCATGACGTTCGGCTGAGATGCTTCCAATCTTCAACAATGTTACCTCCAGCATCGTCATCGTGAACTTCTCGCGTATTTTTGTATCCTCTGAGAGCTCAGCTGACAGTAACAAATTGCTAAAATTGGGAGTAACTCTCAAAGTTTTCGCTTCGATTCCTGTTCGTTAGCCTTTGACTGGCTCGATTCAAGCCCTGGCGCTATGGCAAAGGTTGGCCACCTCTGTGCTATGTCATAAATGTCCATAAAAAGGTTGGTGGAAAATTGATAGAGTACAGAATCGTTATGCTGTTTAACTTAAATAATGACCGACAATCAATAGAAATTATGTATACTTAGAATTCAGAGTGGACGACTGGTCTGAAATTGCAGGTTTTATCCAAATAAGAATCAAATTAGTTTAATTCAATGTGACTATTCTGTCCAGTAGTAACACCATCATTCGTTATCCTGTTTATTTTGAGATCAGTTAACCACTTTCGGTACTGACATCAATCTTAATGGCTTGGATAATAAATATTTCTTATAGGATACATATGTTTTTTATGTAGCCTAGAATTTAGGTACGTATATAAATAAATATATTGTTTGCCATATATTATATATCATACAAAGAATATAGAAAATATATCTCCTATTCCTCGGGTAAAACAGTACTCGAACTGGTGCTGTACTGAAGGAACTACAAAAAATGTCAATGAATTGTAGGTACAGTAGGTGAAAAGTTCTATATTTTGATGAATAAATTCATCCTTTTGTTGTTTGACAATACAAAAAAAAATATTCAGGAAGCACCTGAATAAGCAGCACGTCTACAATAGAACGAACTGATCCTAAAATAATACATGACTACAAATATGTTTGTATTGTTGCTGGTATATTTTAAGTTTGACTTCATTTTATTTCAGCACTGAAGATGGAATATCTTCATTCCAAAACGTGTGATATTAACAGTGATCCGTGTTGCTTTGGTTCTTCTTTTTATTTTGCGTTTGACGCTTCCATAAAATCAACCAGTTACGTCAAATAAGTTTGTGGTTCAGAAATAATTATGGTATCTACGATACAATTGAATATTTTATGATGGGCTTCGTTACTAAATTTCGTATTAATTTACTAGTAAAATGAGAATTCGCTGTCATAACTCATTCGAGTTTCGAAACATTTACACCTGTTCGGCATTTTTGTTGAAATACAAACCGACTTCCCTCAAATTCCGTGAAATAAGTTTTTATTATGAGTTCATGACGACTTCTATAAAGACCTTCATCTTTATGCTCTTTGTATATGCGATGCAATCATTAAAGAATTTACATACGAATTTACACTCTTCGTATGCACAAAAAATATATATATAATTAACATATTTAAAAGTCCTCAAATGAATATCCGTGTTAGAAAATTTTGAGTCGTAGCGAGAGATGTTATTGAGGAAGTCATCACATTTTAATAACAAATCCTTGCAGGTTATCTCTTTAAGGATATTTGTTATAAAAAGGTTGTCATGAGGATTGCAGCTCTGATGCACCATCAAAAGCAAAAGAGTCTTCAAATAAAACTCTAGAGTTTAAAGAGCTAGAATGGGATCGTCTCATTAGTCATTTAATGATCTGCATTACTAGAACCTAAACTCCTCATTAAGTTAATAATGAGCAGAATGTCTTTTCAATGCTCATATTAAATTTGTATTTGATATAAGCCCTTTTTCAATATTAAATTGCTAGATCTTTGATCCAATCTGATAGTTCAAACAAAAATCTAGATGATAATCATAATCATGTTGGTTTTCTTACTTAAAATATTTGAAAAATCTAAAGTGGCTGTTGAATATAATGTTGTGCGATTTTTACCATTAACTGGAATAATTTTTATCTCTAACTGGAATAATTTTGATTATTAGCTGGAATAATTTTTAACATTACTTGGAATAATCTACATTATATATAATCAACAGCGTATCTACATACATCTCCCTCTCTCTCTCTCTCTCTCCCTCTCTCTCTCTCTCTCTATCTCTCTGTGTGTATCTGTCCCATTACTTCTTATCTATTACTAAAGAAAAATTATTGAACTGAAATCAGAACGGGTATGCATGTATTATAAGCATTGCATTGTGGATACCAAAGGAGCCGGACCACTATAAAGCACTCAATGTTTCCTGTTATTATATTTTATTTATTACACAGTCATGTTATCGGTGGACAAGAGACAGAATGGAAGTTCTATATACATTGATGAGAAGCATTCACGGATAAAACTGGAAAATGTATTTTATTTCATAGATCCTCAATTTTATCACTTTCAAACTAAGGAATTTCAACGGTTACTATCTGGGTCATGTTATCGGTAAATAAGATGCAGAAAGGAAGTTCTAGAAGAAATTAATGAAAAGTATATTCATTTAAAACACAATAATTCATTCTAGATCGTTAATGAATTAAAGAATGCAGATCTTTAATGCATCTTTATAATAATTTCATCTTAGCCAAATCTAAATCGTGGAATTTCCACAGAAACTGTCTAGTTTTTTATATTAACTAGAAAATCTGGAAGAAATAAGGAAGCCGATTTGATAATGGAAAATATTTCTTAGGAAATTTAACAAACGCAAGACACTTCACTCGCACATTGAGTATGTGAAGCGGATGTGTGCTGCCGTTTTTATTTTGTCAATTATGGTTTACTTCAGTTTTTCTCTCTTCAGTTTTTCAATCCGAGCCAATTCTAAGCCCTAAAGTCTTGCTCATCACAAACCAAATTTAAAGCACCAATTTCCTTCCAATATACAGATGTCACCTTGCAACCCATGACACCATTTAGTATCGTAGGAATTATAGTAGGATAGTGTGCCGCAAACCAAGCGTAGAGTCGGAACTACAGTCCTGAGACTCCGACTTCGCCCCCTGAAATTTTTTAAATCCGAACTTGGGCTTCGACTCTTTAGCATTAAATTTTACCGAACTTTGTCTCTGGCTCTTTGACTCCGATCCCGACACATTGGCTTGGTCACTGATGCGTACACTACTTTATGCGTCCTCACGCACATGGGACTTGGATAGCAACCCAAGAAGGGACCAAACAGTTCGCTATCGTTGCGTTTTTCTATTCTAAACTCCGGTCGAAAATACACTATAAGTTAGTCTCTCGTGCAACGCGCACAACAGAATTAATTCACCGGAGAACTTCACTGAGAATAAGTATTTGCAATTTGTGAACCAAACATTGTTTAGTCATTAGTGTGTTGTTATTACAGAATGGGCAGTAATAGTGTTACTGAACTAATATAAATGAATTGGGTTTTACCTTATGAAAATAGATGTTTCTTGTTCCTTTTTATTTTCTGGTTTACTTCACGTTTGACTTGTGCTTTATTTAAGGTCTGACGATGTTATCTCTGACATTTTAAAACTTTTGCTAGTAAAATTTTTCCCTTATTCGTTTATTCGCCTGTGCAACTTACGTGTAAAACATCCCAGGAATAAACTAATGGGCATTGAATGATGTAAAAAAGACCATGCCAGTTGTTTACAAAGCTGTGAACTGACACAATTGGATAAGGAACTCAATTTTTACAGGGTTTGTACGGATGCAGTCTACTTTAATAAACACGTAAAAGTGTTGTTCTCACGCTATTTAAGAACTCCTCATTTTCACAGGGCCTGTGGGTGGCGCTGTTTTACTGCTTCCTCAACAGTGAAGTTCAAAACAGCATCCGACACCACATCGCTCGCTGGCGTACAGAAAGAGGCCTTCTGAGCAACAGCAGGTCGCTTGAAAAACTGGGGAGAGATGTGTCCCCTAGGGGCCGCAGCAGGCTGTCCAGGTGACTTGTTAGTGCAGGCTGTCCAGGTGACTTGTTAGTGCAGGCTGTCCAGGTGACTTGTTAGTGCAGGCTGTTCAGGTGACTTGTTAGTGCAGGCTGTCCAGGTGACTTGTTAGTGCAGGCTGTTCAGGTGACTCTCAAACATATATTGTTTTTTATACCACTTAGATATTCATCTTTTTCATAAAACTGTCAAGTCATTGATTTTTTTAGGTGTCAATCAGGTGAGGAACTACTTTAAGAATTAAATCGTTTAAAGTGAATAAGTGGCATTGGGCATTGCTGGTTCTGAATGATAAAGCTCTGAAATTCATCACATGTCTCACCAGCAAGTTCCTTTGTCCGCAACTGGCAAATGTTTAATGTCTACACACAAACTGGATTTTGAAAATCGGAGAAAAACAAACAGGTTCTATGTGAATAAACGATTAATATTTTTTTGTTGATACGCTTTCTATGAATATTTTACCTGATGGAAGAAACTCTGTAGTGAGAAATTTTTGATTTGAATGGACCAAGACAGGCTCGGTTTTTCATCAGTTAAGAAGGTCATACAATGTGCTGCAACATACAATAACTTCCTTTTTTGAAAAGAATTTCCTTTGAAAAAAGGATGTTATGTTGCCGCACCCTGTAGTTGTCATGCATGCATAGTTAAGGTAAACATCTGTTTATCAGTGTCCGTTAATGTGTGCTATAGCGACCTGTTGATGTGTGTTACAGGGACGTGCTGATGTGTGTTACAGNCAGGTAACTTGTTAGTGCAGGCTGTCCAGGTGACTTGTTAGTGCAGGCTGTCCAGGTAACTTGTTAGTGCAGGCTGTCCAGGTGACTTGTTAGTGCAGGCTGTCCAGGTAACTTGTTAGTGCAGGCTGTCCAGGTGACTCTCAAACATAAATTGTTTTTTTATACCACTTAGATATTCATCTTTTTCATAAAACTGTCGAGTCATTGATTTTTTAGGTGACTGTCAATCAGGTAAGGAACTACTTTAAGAATTAAATCGTTTAGAGTGAATAAGTGGCAGTGGGCAGTGCTGGTTCTAAATAATAAAGCTTTGAAATTCATCACATGTCACCAGCAAGTTCCTTTGTCTGCAACTGGCAAATGTTCTTTAATGTCTACACACAAACTGGATTTTGAAAATCGGAGAAAAACACACAGTTTCTATGTGAATAAACGATTAATATTTTTTTTGTTGATACGCTTTCTATGAATACTTTACCTGATCGAAGAAACTCTGTAGTGAGAAATTTTTGATTTGAATGGACCAAGGCAGGCTCGGTTTTTCATCAGTTAAGAAGGTCATACAATGTGCTGCAACATACAATAACTTCCTTTTTTTGAAAGGAATTTCCTTTGAAAAAAGGATGTTATGTTGCCGCACCCTGTAGTTGTCATGAATGCATAGTTAAGGTAAACATCTGTTTATCAGTGTCTGTTAATGTGTGCTACAGCGACCTGTTGATGTGTGTTACAGGGACGTGTTGATGTGTGTTACAGGGACGTGTTGATGTGTGTTACAGGAACGAGTTGATGTGTGTTACAAGGACGTGCTGATGTGTGTTAAAGGGACATGTTGATCGTCTTTCGATGAATTGTGGAAAAATACATATGGAGACATGTAGTACAACATATACGTGTATTAGATCAAACTTGAGGTAACAAATTTAATGCATAAGTTTCCATTTTCCATTTGAGTCGTATTTTTTATGACCATATTACAACATACGTAAAAACGGACTTCCAGAGCTGTTTGCTATCATGTGCAAAAACCATGTAAAAACAGAAGGCTTTTTTTGGCTGTCAAATATATAGACACGATCACTAAAATTTTACATTTGTACTGAGAAACATTAATATAGTGCGGAGTGTATCCAGACTACACGACAAATTAATTCTCCGTTTCCAAATTCTCCGATTTCAAATCCAACTTTTGGAACTCGAGGGTCATTAGGAGATAAATTGTGCAAAATACGGGAAAAATTTACCCGAGTTCCAATCTTCAGCGTCGGGATTTTCTGACAAAATGTTTACTTGACTCTGAGATAGAATTTCAGAAATGTTCCAGGACAGTGGATTTTGAATTGTATATTTACTAGTGCAATGCCCGTCTAATCTAAATAGTTACCTAATTTGTGAGCGAATGCATTCTGCTGAAGAATTTCATTCCTTCTTTCTTGAGTTAAATTCTCTCGTGCCACTCGATATTGTTCAGCGGCATGCCGAAGAATTTCCTCTCTTCTTTCATGCGTTAAGTTCTCTTTAGCTACTCAGCGTTGCTCTGCATTATTTCGTAGAATTGTCAAACGCCGTTCAAGGGTCAAGTTGGCTCTAGCTTCTCGTTGGCGAGCAGCATTGCTTCGTCTTTCCATTTCGCGTTGTTCGTCCGATAGTCTTCGGCGTCTTTCTTGCTGTCGAAGTCTTTCAGCTTCTCTCTTACGGTTGGGCACGTTTCTACAAATGTTGGCCTTTTTTGCCGGAATTTTATTCTGAAATATCCTCTATTATCTCTTTGAAGCTTTTTAAGAAAATCACAATTCCGAAAACAATAACTCAATCTCCAAAATCTTTGGCCTTATACTAAGTGGTAGCCAGGTTACTGATCAAACTAATTTAAAACATTTTTTTTCGCATTATCAATTAAAAACATCAAAGCATCATGATGAATTTCAATAGAAAAAGGTCCAAAGAAAATTTCTATTTGTAAAAATAAACCGATTGTGTATTCTGCATACCATAATGCATGTGAAAGGGAATTGAATTGCCACAGAAAAATAATGCAATAGAATGATTTCTTGTATTTCTTAAGCTTTATCCTTGTTGCTATCAGAGCTATCGATTAGAAGAGTGCGATACACAGACAGACAGACGGACGGACGCGGCTCTTATTATAGTATAGATTCAATACATAGGGAAAACTCGGACTCCAAGACTCCGCTCCAGCAATCTGACTCCGAAGCATTAAAATCACGAGTATTTCATTCTCAGAAATGTGTGTCCTAGTCATGGACTTTATTCATCAAAAAAGATATTCTTAGAGTAGATAATCTTCACACAATTGGAACTGATCCCTCGACTTACTCAGGTCCCATAATATTCTTTTATATATGACGTATTGAAGAGTATGACGTATTATACGTTGAAGAGTATGGTGTGTTGTGCATTGAAGAGTGTAGTGTGTTATATATTGAAGAGTATGGTGTGTTATACATTGAAGAGTATAGCCTGTTTTATATTGAAAAGTATGGTGTGTTATGCATTGAAGAGTACGGCGTGTTATTTATTGAAAAGTACGGTGTGCTATATACTAAAGAGCATGTGTTATATATGTTGAACAGTATGGCGTATTATATGTTGAAGTGGATAGCGTGTGATATATTGAAGAGTATGGTGTGTTACATATTGAAAGGTATGGTGTGTTATATGTTGAAGAGTATGGTGTATTATATGTTGAAGATTATAATGTGTTATATACTGAAGAGTATGGCATGTTATATATTGAAGAGTATGGCATATTATATGCTGAAGAGCAGGGCGCAATATATGTTGAAAACTAGGGTGAGTAATATATTGAATGGTATGGTGTGTTATATATGGAACAGTATTGTGTGTTATATAATGAAGAGTATGGCGTCTTATATATTGAAGAGTATGGTGTGTTATATATTGAAGAGTATGGCGTGTTATATATTGAAGAGTATGGCATGTTGTATGTTCAAGAGCTTGAAGTGTTATATATTGAAGAGTATGGTGTGTTGAAAAGTATGATGTGTGTCATATTAATGAGTATGTAGAGCAGTTCTAGTTTGCTCATAGCTCACCTCCTTCACCCAGTGTGGAGTTGTATGTACATATTTCTCTGAAATAAATGTTGGGACAATAATATATGATTTAAATTCTACGGATCACATGTACAGCTTTTTTCTCAGATGCATTGTTCCTTATCGGGTTAGCGAAGTTTCGATGATGTCTATCACATGTAAAATTCTATCGTACTGTTCAGTAACATTTTATTATTTTGATCGGAAGAAAAACTTTGTATATTGTGGCTCTAGAATACTAAATTAATTCTACCGTCATTAGGTAATTAACTTCATTCCGTTTTCTAATGCAGAAAAGAACTTCAGTTTTTACCTTAAGTAAAATCCCATAATTTTTCCGGTCCGTTGGCTGCTGCGAGGTGAATTAAATTCCTTTGTTTCGTCGACCAGTTACAGTCGCAGATTCTTCGCCGGCATGGGCAATAAAAGAGAGTCGGTGTGTTCAGAGGTCACAACAACAACCACGTTCATCACCAACGGCAGCAACCAGCCCCACCACAACTTCCACCACCAGAAGACGAGCAAGCAACTTCTACCGTTACATAACTTTCCTACAACATCAAACTCAGGTCCAGGGGCGCTGCAGCCTCGACATTTTCGTCACTCACAACCCAACTTGTCGCAGGTGTCGTATTTTAATACAACGCGCAACCCTGCAGAAGTGTCAGACTTAAACGCCGTTACTGACTCGAATGTCGAAAATCTTTTGCCGACGTATCGTCCAGTTTCCAGAAACTCTACCAGAACCTCAAGCCCCTTTGATCCCCCTAACATTCCCCTAATTACCCCACCCATCCTCACTCCCTCAGGCACAGGGGAAACCTTACACGATAATGACCCTCCTAATCTTTTAGAAATGGGGGTTCCCTTGCCAGACGGTCAAGCCACAAACCTTCACTTTGCTTCGACATCTGATGTCTCTCGTAAAGCAGAAGACCAAGCACCGTTCGTCCGCATTAGTTCTCCAGAAGATACAGAGGCTCATGTCAACGCAGCTGTTCTCAGTATTGAAATAGACAGCATTGCCAACAAGCAGGCAACTAGCAACCCATCCTCCAAAATATCTCGCTTTCGAGAGAGGAGTTCCTTCGATGAAGATGTAGTTGTGTTTAACGCATCGGAACCCTTATTGTAATGACAGCCCGAAGCTTTCTGGCGCGTGTGTTTTGTGAATGGTTTTTATGAGACGAGCTTTGACTCGTTCGAATGAGTGTCCGAATGGTCGAAAAGGTGAGAGTCGTACAGGGTAACTGATCGGAACTAACTTAAGATTTCCTTTGCTCAGACTGATTGTGATGCCAGGTGTATATATTATAATTAGGTTGGCTGTGTGACTATCATGGAACTTGAGTCCACCATTCAGTTCTCGAATTCAGTGAGCGAGATATCAAGACATTTTGAGATGACGGCTTTAAAAACATTCCACCTTGTGCGCTATGGTTTCCAATATTGAGTGCAATGCAATATTGAGTGCTAACAGATAATTTTTTATGTAATAATAGTGCATAATATATTAATAAAGGAAGGACTAGAACTCACAGATATTGTCACGTAGGCGAAATATAACTTTACGCTTAGATGCTAGTGGTTACTTAGATGATTGTTTCGTATAATTTTTATTGAAACGTCTAAGGCTTGTGCTTCACAACGTCAATTAAAAAAAAAGGTCTCGTAGGATATTACAATATTACAAGGTGAAGCTTGCATATGTACATACGCACCTGAAGTATCCCCTGCGGCAAAAGACTGTATTCGAAAATGGGTAAAATTACGTACAAAAAGTACATAAGTTTCTTTGTACTTGAATCTGTGATAACAAAAAAAGAACTACGGCTTCTGCAGCACTCGACAGACCATCAGAGAGAAAGTCAAGCCTTAACTTGATGCACTAGTAACTCATTATAAATGGTATGCAGCTCTGTTTATACTCAAAATTCTATGAAATAAAAGTCGGTTCATTGTGTTTGCCTAGACAAGCATTCATCCAACAACAATCATGCGAAATATAGAAGAGTAATTTGATCACATCATTTACATAATATGTGTGATTTGTAACAAGTTCTCACTTGCCATGATTACATGAATTGTGCAGTCTCTTCCCCTATATATGTGTGGAATGTTATTCTCGCCCTTCGTTGCTCTGTCTTAATTTACATGTATAATATGTATCTATACAGTATAAAATTCGTCACAGCGATCTCAGCTATTTTCTTCATTTATTCATGGTCAATATTATCGATGAAGCCGTTAAAATGCGCACGTGCACCAATGGCAGAAAATGCGACCCGAAGATCCTACAAAATTAAAATAAAAACCCAAAAGAAGGATCGAAAACTGCTTGGGGCTTGAAAGCCTGCCACATTTGTGAAGTCAACGTGACCGTGATGCGCCGTGAACGCGAAGTGCCGTGAACGAAATTCGATATAACTGTAACTCGACATGACTGTAACTTGACATGACTGTAACTTGACATGACTGTAACTCGACATAACTGTAACTCGATATGACTGTAACTCGACATGACTGTAACTCGACATGACTGTAACTTGACATGACTGTAACTTGACATGACTGTAACTCGACATAACTGTAACTCGACATGACTGTAGCTCGACATAACTGT
>VCRD01004149.1:39529-49578 GCA_006783055.1 Trinorchestia longiramus
TGTTACTCGACATGACTGTAACTCAACATGACTGTAACTCGACATGACTGTAACTCGACATGACTGTAACTCGACATGGCTGTAACTCGACATGACTGTAACACGACTTTAACACGTTGACTCCGAAGTGGTACGTATGTGTACCACTTAGGTTAGGTTCTGTAATTTTTTCAGATCCTTCTAGTGACTATACGTACAAAGTGAAGTTTTACACCAATCAGGCAATCGGAGTCAACGTGTTAAGTGATCTAACATGAACATGGAAGCCTGTGCAATCGTTAAGCCTACACGATTGTTGAAGCCCTCATGATCGTTGTATTCCTGTGTGTTCGGTGTGCACCCATTCAACGAAACAACATTTGTGTAAATCACAATAGCTGTGAGCACCATCGCACGTGTATGAGGTGCCATTGTTTCGGCACAATTCGTGAGTGCATTTTAGTGCATGAAAATCAACACACTCTACAACTTCGGACACGAAAAAGGAGAATGAAATATTAGCGGACACCATATAAGTTGTGACAATTATTATGGTTCGTGAGAATCAAGGACTCGTGAAAGTTAATGTCGTCCTGCTCGTTGATGTGACAACCAATCCAGCCAAACCTTTACTAGTGCGTTAGGCAACGCGCCGAGCGCTGCCAAGACTGAGCTACCGGACTGACGAGCGAAGAGGAGCATTAAGGAATCAACTGTATAAGTGTATCCTGCCCAATATTAGTTCTTAAGACAGACGTGAGTGTTGTATGGTACGTATGAAATCGTAATATTTACTGTATGTTTTGGCGCTTTTATTACGAATATGAGCCACTTCAAAAATAGACTTGAGTGTTATACCCGCAGTTGTTGTTGAATAACGAAGCATTTATATCTATGTTATGTGATTGGATATTATAAAGTGAGTGGTTTATTATGTACAGCACGCATTATTAGGCAATATAATAAATTATGTGGGACGAGAAAGATTAAAAAATGATCATACGTTCAATTCTGCAAATTTCTTATGAAGTGAATGGTGGCTGTCTTGATTAATTTATTGGTGTCTCATTGCATCAATTTTTCCAGCAATGACTGGCAGAATGTATTCTCTTCTCCAGCAATGACTGGCAGAAACTGTGAATTCTAACAACATTCACCATTTGAAATTTAATCCCTTTTACGCATCATGTAATGCTTATTTACTTATGTGTGTGTATGTACGTTCCTGTGCATGTACGTTAAGCACATTGTAGGAGTACGTACTGTGTATGGGCCGAAATAACTTGTCTCATACACGCATGGTACTATAAGCTGTATTTTGTGGAATATGTAAAGAAGTCAACTATTTTTTTCATCATTTATGTGATATATGAAAACGATGTTAGCATAGGAGTACATGTTCACGTACATCAGTCTCATAATAAATGTTCTTTACATTACCTAAGTAAATGTTGAGCTTGGAAGAAAAATGCAGTCATATCAGTGGAGTCTATAAGCTTTGTGTACATGCACATGTCTTTGCGTGAGCCTGTGTTCGCATTCTGTGTATGAACGTGTAGGTCTGTGTGTTATGCAACAGTGAGCCTCTTACTTTTATTCAGAAGAAACCTCTTGTCACCTTAACGAATGTATAAGCCGTGTGTTTTTATCATGTGACCTACATGTTCACAGAAAATGTTCATTTTGATCGTTCATTGTTATATTCATTCTTTCTCGTAAGCCGATACTTATATTTGAAATTTTTGAACTAAATAAGCATGTGCACACACGCTGAGTATGTAGCAGTAAGATGAAAGGAATACACGTAGCTAGAGGACAGAGTTACGATACGTAAGCCTTTATTTTTGCATTAGAAAATTACGTGGATTTGGTTTCAAACAGCAAAAAAAGGAAAGGTTTGGGGTGAACCTTACCTTTTTTGCCTGTTTAAAGTTACTAGCTCAAATGTACTGGACGTGATACGTAAGTAAGGACATCGTAGTAATAAATAATTACGTACTGTAATAAGGAGTAACGGTAAAAACGTTACGTTCGTTGGTGCTCATGTAGAGTACACTACACTGCAGTGGTCTCCATCTAGGAATCATTTATGTAGTATATAAATAAAAGAATTAAAGAGATGTGCCGGTGACATTTATTTACCTCATAGATGCCTGTTAGTTCACTCAGTAAATTCGAGCATATTTCAATTAGAGTTCGAATTCTTTGAGTTACTGCTTAATAACTCATTGGGTTTGGTGGTCCAGTGTTGACTGTGGAGCATCATACGTGTTTATGCTCAGTTGATTGGATAATGCTTACATTTATCACTGAATACTAAGACTACATTAAGTGACTACATATATTTATTGAATTTTACTGCTAGTTATATTGTATTATTGTACATTTCTTGTAAACACAGCATACTACATGTTTTTCTTATGTCTGACAGGCAGCAGATGCTAGGAAAAATCATCTAAGTGGCGTAACGTCGCTCTCGCTCCTACCTCTGGCAGCCTCAACGCTCAATGTAATACATCACGAACGAACACATAGGCGGTGTCGGAAGAAAATTTACGTAGTTTCAACGAATTTTAACCTTGCTGGATGAGTTATCACTTATTATAGAGACATTATAGTATAAGGATGAGTCTCCTTATTATTTATAGGACGGTATTTCAGGTCAATTATTCGATTGCACCAAAAATTAAATCTAGGACTAATTACAATAATCTTGATAAGTAATGTGAAATATGATGAGCCTGATTATTTTCATTGAACGTATCGAGCATAGTGTCTCAATTTTTTTACTGAGAAAATATCGGAAAATGCAAATAATTAATCGATGTAACGATTGTGTTCAAATAGAGGCATAGACTACACTTAATTGTGTCTTTAATTTCTTGATTTAATGAGCATTAATAGAGTGTCATTCTAATCATGAACGCAACAAAAAGCGGAACTACTTCAAAAAAAGTACCAGAAATTTTAAGAAACACTAGATAATCGAGAGATTTTTTCATTTTTTGTCCTATTTTTTAATGTTTTTCTTCTAGAATTGCTCTTAATTTTGTCAGACTTCGGTATTGAATTGTTCGCTCATATTTCCATTTATCAAACATGAATAGCATGAAATTAAAAATTACAAGGCAATGAAAGGAAAATAAATTAGTAATAAATCAGTAATGTTCCAAATACTTACACTAAGTTTATTAAAATCAATAATAATAGGAAAATTCTTATGGAAAATACTAGAAATATTTTAAGTAAAAATATTCGAACAATGAATGTTGAAAATACTGAATTCAAGTAAAACAATCAATCAACAGTAAACTATAGGCCAATATTCAACTAAAAATAGGAAAGAGTTAGTAAAGCTTTGCTTAGTATAATTAGTAGAAATTACCATGCAACTAAATGAAATAGGAATAACATTCATTTCCAGTATCAATAAATAGGTATATAAATAAATGTTACAACCAAACATTAAGTTTTACAGAGCAACAGGTTTTTTATCATAATTCCTAGCTCTATAGAGTTTAACAGTCCATGATAAATATTTACCAAAAAATGAAGTCAATATACTTCTACAGTGTGGGATTATTTGATGTTAAAAGATAGGAGTATAATAACAAAGCTAAACAAAAACAGACCAAATACATGAAAAACAGGACTAAAAAATATTCATTACAAATACTGTTCTGAATTCAGATATCTTTAATAGAAGCGCTTATGGCTTGTCGAGGCTCATCTGTGTGTGTGTGATACACGGCTTGTTTGACGTGTTTTCTGTCGACACCTGCACACGAGCGTATCTCGCTGGGCAGGAAAAAAAGTTGTCATGATGTTCATGCGTGAAAAACTTTACTTTCAGTAGCAAGCGAAAAAAATAATGAATAACTGTTCCTATGACGTAATTATTGCTGTGTATTTTTTATAAAAAGAATAATTTTATGCATAAAAAATCTATATCTATTTTATAAAGTAACTGAAAAACTTCTGGAAAGGTCAGAAAGAAACATTTACTAGACACATCCTGTAAAAATTGTTCCAGTGCGGTTACCGTTAATGAATTCAAGTATCAAAGATTTCCTATACTAAAATTTCTGCAAAGATGTACAAGTATGAGCCATGGAAACTCATGTGTATGAACGGGTCTTTATTTCACTGTATTGTAAGCGTTGGTTGAGTAACATTTGTTTTGTTGAAGCCATTTTCAGTGTTTTTTTACGCACTTATCCGTAAAATAGGAGGGTTGCTGGAAAGACATTTCTTTTGTTGAGTTATTTTCAGTGCTCTTTAACTTTCAAATGAAGAAGTGATTTAATTTTTTCATAAACTCAAAATGAAGTAACGTCTTCATACATGAATGTTGAATCTTCATGCTTGAATGTTGAATGTTCTTAACACGTTGATTTTAGTGATAAGTTATCTGGAAGCGATTGTAGTGAATGAATTACAAGTCTGTACATGAGATGTAACAATATTTTATAATTATCCTCGAAAAGAACTTCTACTGATCGTTGTCAGAACCATTCATCGTCAATATACAGTATTCGTATATAAGTGTTATTTGATAATTTAACTTGCTAACCCTTAGTGATGGTAAGCACCTTAATTTCTTAATTTCTATATGTATATGTGTTGTATATTATCTACATGTTTTAAAACTTAATTTGAGGAATCTATGGTAAGCAATTCCCTCCACACGTAGATGTGCAGACGTGCTTGTGATCTCCAGGATAGAAATAAAAAATGACTTGGCATTGCACAGTTTTAAAATGTCAGTAGTAAATGAAGGGTAGAAAGTGTTAGTGATCAAAATTAATTTTTGCAAGACTTGTCCCAATCCCGCGTGAACAGAGTCCTAAAACTCATAAGGTCTTGTATACTTTTTCTTTGTGTTTTCTGTGTCTATAGAGTGATGTACGGGACTCACGAACAATCTAACTATGTTATGCGCAGTCTAAATACACATATAGATGTATTATATCCATTCATACTGCACATATATGTTATATCCAGTCAAACTACACATATACAGGTATGTTATACGCTGTTAAACTGCACATACATATATGCCTGCTTGTACAATCACATCCACGATTTATAGCTGATCTACGTGACTTCCTTCTCAGCTAACGGGCCATTTCCTCGCACATCCATATTGTCGTTTGCATTTTTAATGACCCTTAATTAATGAGGTTCACTTATGAACAGTAATAATTCATTTCTATTGATTAAAATTGTTATTATGAACTTATCATTAAATTTTATTAATATGCAAAAATTTCTATCGTAAAAACCGACGAATATTTCTGGGTCTTTCCATAAATTTTAAATCCTTGTGACTTTCGTAAAATGACGCATCTAGCCCATTTTTGTGCGACGGTCAGTGTGTTCCAAGCTGCACACCTTTGTGTGACGGTCAGTGTGTTCCAAGCTGCACACCTTTGTGTGACGGTCAGTGTGTTCCAAAGAAATGTTTGTTGCCGAGTCCATGACAGGCTTGTGTCAAATTAATAAGTAAATCAGATGCTATAAACTGCTGCTACTGAGATCAACTCTGCTGCAGTATTTGCTAAGCATGAGTATTTTTCATAGAAAAGTAAAGATCGATTAATAAAGGGAAAGTAAAAAAAATGGGAAGTGACTATGTAAGTAATTATTTTACCAAGATTAATATAGTTTTTTATAATTGGGAAAAAACCACAAACGAAGAGCATAGTTTTTCCTATGTATTGCCCAATACAACATTTTAGCTAAAACTTAGTTACCATGACTTCAAAATTGAGTCCAATTCTGATGACAGTCAGTTGGATGTCACTTGCCCAAACAATGTCATTATTTGAGATTCTTTTATGACTCACGTTAAATTTTTAAATGAAGTCTCCTAAATTTTACTACATTTTCATACCCGGTTTTAAAATTTCATAGCCGATTCTGCAGCTAGAGCATAATTTTAACACACTTTAAAAGCTCGAAAAGTCTGTGATGTGAGTTTTTCCCATTAAATTGTAAACTCGTATTTTTACCCGTGTATTTTTGACTATTTTTTTTGTGATTCTTGTCTGATCATAATTTCTAAGGAACATCTACTCCAGATATTTTTCAACTAAAATGTATATATGACTCTCAAATTATTTAACTGGAATTCCTAAATCTTAATTTTGTAGCATTTGATGAAATGACCTCATTTTTAGAATTCGATGATAGCTATCCAGCTCGAAAATAAATAATAATCGGTTCTTCATCATCATCATTTCAGTCTTCATAAGCCTGTTAGATAAAGCCCCTCTGTATTTCCCTCTACCTCTCCCCGTTTATTACAGCACCGCAGGAGGCGAAATTCTAGATTTTGAAGCAGTTTTTCACCATTGGACATTCCCGCTTTGAAACTGCCGTCTCTCTGAGCGAAAAAACAACTCGTATCCATTACACGCAAAAAAACAAGCGACCCGTAAAATCGCCCATTTTTCAAGTTGGCAACCAATCAGCGATGTGCTTCTACGTGCACCTGTGAGCACACACAAGTATCATGATATTTTTTTAATTCATTATCGAATTATGGAATAAGTCATTTCAGTTTGTTGAACCTAGAAACATCTATTACATATATTCTTCAAAAAAATGTAAGTTTATTCATAAATTTATTCGTCTTTCGAGAACAATTTTCAGTAGGGAAAAGTTCGAAACATTAGCTAACTTTTACCAAATAAATTCAAGAACTTGATTTTAATCTACTAAGAGTATAAATTCACTCTGATTATCAACACGCTTTTCATTAATACAACATAAAAGTCCATCATATTTTTATATGCATTCACTCCTGCTTGAACTTTTTTGTATAGACCTAAAGGTGAAAATTATAAAAAGAAAATCACAGTCGCAGTTTGAAGCCCACAACCAGACGTATTTCTGTTCCTCCAATCCTTAATGTTTGTATCCCGCCCAATCGCTGCAGTCGAGTTAACGTTGATGTCCGTCGATTATCGTATACGCTACGAAAATCTACCAAATTGCACTGAAATTTACGTTAATCTTGCGTATAAATTACGACGAGAAGAGAATGGCCTTTCCTGGAGCACGACTTCAGTCTAATGGCTTCTTAATTTTCTGGGATTGTGCATTTTAAGGCAAGATATGTAGTTCCAGTTCAATACAGAATAATAATATACCTAAATGGAGAATTACAATAAATATAATGTTGAAGTTATTATTATTCCTAATATTATCATAGAAACTCAGCGGTGAACTTTATTGATACTGGGTAACTCGAAACAAGTTAATCGAAATTTTATTAAAATATGTTGGTCTCTAGAATATCAACTGCATGCATAAGATAAATATTCTGTTTGTTAATGCATACATGAATCAAACTCCTTTTACCGCGGATAAGTCTATTATTCTCGGTCGGTATTATAGGTACCAGTATATGATAATACAATACCGGGTAATTTTTGCGAGGGTTACCGTGAATTCAAATAATCCTGTGCGATAATTAATAAGTCTGTTGCGTCTATAATGCCATATATGCATGCCATTTTTCTGAAGCTACGTTGCGTGTTCTGTTAACTGGAAATAGAGATATATTCAAGTTCACATGTTATCAAGCATTTGATTTGTTAAAATTATTGATAAACACATACAATTTGGAAAACAACACTGGTATTTTCAATTAGGAAATTACGTTTTTATTTATCTTACGTATTATCATTAGTATTATTATCATTATGACTGTTATTATCATCATAATTGTTATTAACAAATGAAAACACAGAAACCTCTACATTAGTTTCTTGACTCAAAATTCAAAATGTTTCTTTTAATAAATCGCTTTATTTGTTATACATGGTGCGGCAACATAACTTCCTTTTTTCAAGGGAAGTTCCCGTCAAAAAAAGGAAGTTCTGTTGCAGCACCCTGTATATAATTGCTTTATTCATGCATAAGCTTCAGTTGACATGACTCCAGACACATGCTGGAAGAAGGGAAGTTAGGTTTGTCCTGAAGCAGTCAGACAAGGCGTCCCTTCTTCTACTTAATTTCTTTTACTCAAAAAGTATTTAATCAGCCTCTTTATTTATTTTCTATATTACGTTTTAAAAACACTGAACTTATTTTGGTTGGTCATTACTATCGTGGCTGGCTGTTAAATTTATGATCAGTGTAATTTTTGTATAACTTCACTTTAAATATTTAATGGAAAAGAAAAAATTATTTTAGAAAATTTTTTCCTCATGCAAATAGAAAAAGATAAACAATTTCTTTGTAAACAATGGCAAACACATTGAATGGCCTCTACTCTGTACACCAGGTACTTGCATGCTGTAAGTAATCAAAATTTTACAACGTAAAATAGTTTACATTGTGGTGATTTGTTTACGTGAAGCTTAACACTGCAGTTCCAGTTTTGTAAAACAAAATACATTCTCTAATAACCATAAAAACTGTTTATGACCGGTGTGTAGGGTCCGTCTTCCGGCAATAACTGTAAACTAGGGTATTAAATAAATAGCAGGGGGGATGGTTGTCTTGAAATACCTGTTAGTAACTTTATTATGGGCTGTTCTTCCTTTAATGACCATAAAACAATTTAATCAATAATGGAGAGGTACGAGTATATAATTTATAAAGATTAATTCAACCACCACTTTTTCATTGATTTTCCAATCGTAGGTCCTAAGCTGACATTTTGCCGGGATAAACTGACGTGTATGTGATGATAAACTGGTGTGTAGGTGATGATAAACTGACGTGTATGTGATGATAGACTGACGTGTATGTGATGATAAACTGATGTGTATGTGGTGGTAAAGTGACGTGTATGTGATGATAAACTGACGTGTATGTGGTGTTAAACTGACGTGTATGTGATGATAAACTGACATATATGTAATGATAAATTGACTTCTATGTGGTGTTAAACTGTCATGTATGTGATGTGATAATCTTACTTGCATGTCGACAACAAACAAGACACTTTTCTAAAGAACATCTTGTTAAAAGAGTCGTTAATCATAAAGGGGTCAAAGATTTTTTGTTAGCGATATGAAATATGATTTCTATATGTTTTATTGCGTGCATATTTTATAAATTGAACATTTTTTATGCATGTGATGTACTTTTATTATATGTTTTTCATGTAAGTTCTTTTCACACTATGTGTACGTCTACGCTTTAACCCTCTACTGAGTATCTTTATGGGGTACTCATAAACGTCGTAGTTCCAAAAATATAATGACTTAAAGGTCATGAAAACATCATACACATGAATTATACGGTGCAGTTACATCGTACATACATAAAATATTTATTCAGTCACAAATACCTCGTCAAAAAATTCCCAATTTACTGTTCTGTATGTGTCTCGTTGCGATCTAGTTCTTGTCACGCGTCATGGTGTACGAATAATTCCAATAAAAACAAGGAATTCTGAATTATTTCATTTTTTTCCCCCGACTCTGATTTTTGATGAAATTATTTATCTATTTTAAGGGAAGAACATTGTTTTTCTCACGTACAGCAGCAGAATATTAATAAGGAACATGAAAAGTTCTGTCCTTAAGAGTCTTATTCCTAATTCTTCTCCTCAAAGTTTCCAGCGAGTTTTGAGACAAAAGTATCAGGTGCTCTAAAAAATTCAGTGTTCTTTTTGAAAGATCAAATTATCAGAGCACTAGATAGTTCCCAGGAAAATTCCACGGTTTAGATTTGACTAATTTGAAATATAATGCTGACGAATATTTTAAAGATTTGCGACGAACTATTGTGTTTAAAATTAACTAGCAGGACCCACGAATAATTCGCGGTTAGTTCAGTAGCATGATTTTACAGGTAGAGAATAAATTAACAATCATTGATTGTATGATTCAACAACTTTGATGCCATCATGCCATCAAATTGCTGTTTCTCCACCTCGTTCATATCATTTCGTCTTTCTTGGTCTTGGTCTCTGTTTCTTCTGTTTTCTAGAAATTGCTGTCTCTCCACATCATTCATATCTTTTCGACTTTCTTGATCTCTATTTCTCATGATTTGAAGATGCAATTCTCGCTCCTCCTGACTCATATTCATCCTTCGCTGTTGCA
>VCRD01004150.1:4584-23107 GCA_006783055.1 Trinorchestia longiramus
GAAAAAGTATGTTGTAAGGGACCGTTATGTAAAATAATTTGAAAAGTTTGGAGCCGTTGTTCTAGATCTCTAGATCACGTCACCTCACCAGGACTTGCAACAACCTCGATGGGCTATTCAGAGTTAAAGTTTCATCTGCTGTTTGTAGACTGTGGCAACTTTCAAACTGTTCCTATTTTACTGTCTAATGTCCGACAGCTTCAAAAAATCAGTGGAGTTTACAAATTAGCATTATTACTTAACACTTTCATAAGCCATGTACTGGAGTTAATGAGTTCCATGAAACATGAAACATGCAAAACAATCGTTACTAAAAAGTAAGTAATGAGAAAGTAATACGCTAAATTAGACACACCAACACTCAGAGTAGCCAGGCAACAGAATTTATGAAGAAATTTTTGTAGAGGCGTATTTACGAAACTTTTAAATGATATCTCTCCCTAATGTGATGCATCGCATAACGAATACAACTACCAAGCGTCAATCAAACATTGGCCTTAACAAAAAACTCTCAGTTCAATACTAACGCTATGGACGGAAATATACATGTCAGCACGTAAACTCTCAGTTCAATACTAACTTAATTATCTGAAATATGTATCTCAGCACGTAAAATATCGTACTTCTACGTACATTTGAATGAGAAGATTTCAAAATAGTTTGCCTCAACCTTTGTGAAATAAATAAGAATTCGTAAATAAAAAGAGAAAACAATGTGAGATTACAAAAGAAGAAAGTTGTGAGTTAGGCGTCGAGCTGAGTGTGTCGAGTCTGCTTCAGAAGCACCCTCAAGGAAGTCATAATTCGTATATCTCAAGTTAGAATTTGTGGTGGAGCTGTGATGTTTTGCGGGTTTTAGAGCGGCTTGCAGGCCGCTGTGGCAACTAATGACACAACTTGGCCAAGTTCCCCAGCAAATGGAATGATTCACGACACGACGCAAGCATGGGAGAAAAATTTCGAGATTCGCCAGTCTTTTGCACGTCAACGCCTCGTGATTCGCCACTACTACCATCACCGTCTGCATCTCACGTCACACTTCCTCGTCGATGAACCACTCAAAACTTCAACACCTACAGCACGTTCTGTGAGTGCTTCATCCAATATTTCTAGAGTCAGGAAAACAAGAACATCTTGAGGTGAGTTTTGAGCACTGAAAATGAAAATAAAAATGAAGCGTTCATTTCTGAAAAACGTTTCTGCCTCACAAGGGCTTTAAACTCTTGGTTTCCACTTCATGAGTTCAAGTGAAGGTAGTACATCCGATTGAGGGTACTCGTCGTGCCCTTGTTAGTGTAGCTCGCCTACATTTTGGTTGCCCACTTGGTCTCAGGTCCTGACGTGTGGCTTCAAGTGACTGTTTTGCATGCCACAGCGACCTTATCCCGGGCAACGGCTTCGACAGGCCGGCTCAACTCAACGAGACGGTGCAACTTTTTCTCACTTCAAAGAAGTCGTTGTCCCACTAGTTATAACACAAGTAACTAGTTATAACACAAGCCACTAGTTATAACACAAGTCACTAGTTATAACACAAGTCACTAGTTATAACACAAGTCACTAGTTATAACACAAGTCACTAGTTATAACACAAGTCACTAGTTATAACACAAGTCACTAGTTATAACACAAGTCATTAGTTATAACACGAGTCACTAGTCATCACACGAGTCACTAGTCATCACACAAGTCACTAGTCATCACACAAGTCACTAGTCATCCTATTGTAAGGATGTCTAGATAGTCATCTCTATTGGACACGTACACAACAGGGTGTCCACAAAAACATTCTCTAATTTCACTGTGTCATGGGATCTAAATTAATCCATATGTTTTGATAAATACCTATTGATAAAATATATTAATCTAACAGCACTTATTCACTTGTTTCCATGTGATTTCTGGAAACCTTAAGATTTCCCAATAAGCACCTGCCAAACAGATATATTGGCAATGCTGGACAAGATGATCGTGTGTTCTACATGAATTTTTCGTGACTTCTTTCAATAAGGCTACTGCCTGCAACTCTGTTGGAGCTGAAAAATTCGATCACTGAAGCAGCTCGCACGGTCACTCTAGACGTGCTATAGGGCGTCTGGACCGAACACGGCTATTGCATCGATGTTTGCCGAGTAACCAGAGGGACGCTCATTGAGTGTCTTTAATACTCTCTCTACCTCTAGCAAGTCAACAAAATCTCCTGCACCTGAAGCCACAAACTGAAGGATGATTACAATCAAGTTACGTTATACCTACTTAAAATTTCGAAGTGTTTTTTTTTGACAGCCTGCGCATTAAAACTCGTTCTAATGGTTCGTGTTTTATTCCGAAGCATACTTTGACGTATTTTCTTGAGTACTATTTGCATAGACTAAATGCAGCAAGAATGCGTGTTCTGGTCACCACACGCGATGGTGAACCTACCTTACAGTCGATGAAGGTGAAACAAGGTCTCCAAGTAACCATCATGAAATTTTAAACAACATGATACTGGGACCCATGTAATGTTCTATTGTATATTGTTTTGCTTTGAGCTCAATTAAAAATTTCATCTACACCTATTCAGTATTTGCACACTCAGATACTTTGATGCACCTCAATGCAATCTGCTCTCTAATTGAAGAATTTTAGAAACATACATTTGTGTATGGCTCAATAAATATTGTATTCTGAATGATATTGTACAATTTCACAAGACCTTCACAGTATTTTTGGCAGATATATAAGAACGTACTGAATAATTACAAGAGAGATTTGAGTCGAACTTTTTAAATTTATGTGCAATTATACCGGGCATCCATTGGTCGCTGCAAAATCAAATGCAGAATGTTGTAAAAACGATCTCACGCATTTGGAGGATCAATAAAACCGAATTAAAGTACAGAATAAACAATATGTTAACGATTAGAAAATAACAAATAAAATAAAATATCATTATACGTACACTTTGATATGAATAGTTTACAATACCAATACAAAATCATAATTTACTGTATCCCACTTTCGTTTCGCCTAAAATGTGTGGGATGTTGTTGTCACCCACTGCATTTTAAGAAGTAACATGACTACACGAGTTACGGTGCCTGCACACGGCCGGCAGGACAGCGTGTAACTTCGTTGAACCGAACTCATGATTCTCCACAAATGCAAAATCCGTACAACGCATTGGCACAGTTTCTGTGATCAAGAGTTAAAACCTCGGGAGCGAGAGAACCGTGAAGCCTCTCTTCCTGTGATGAATGTACTGCTTCCATTACACGACTACCGTCGAGCTTAACACATTTCATGCGAAGTGACCCACCGGTGGGTCACTCAGGTTAGGTTCTGCAATTTTTTCAAAGCTTTCTAGGGACTATGTGTAAAAAGTATAGATTTGCACCGGCTAGGCAATAGCAGGAAACGTGTTAAAGCAGAAATTATTAAAAGTACATTATCCTCCACAATCAAGCGTGATCCTCCTAACACAGGGACACGAAAAAAATTACACAAAACAGCAACATATTAAAGCAGTTTGAAGTTCAAAAAAGTATTTCCATTTCGAAGCTCACCCTCAAAAAATGTAATCATGGCCATGATGTCTGGTCATAATGTCTGGTCATAATGTCTGATCATAATGTCTGGTCATAATGTCTGGTCATAATGTCTGGCCATAATGTCTGGCCATAATGTCTAGCCATAATGTCTGGCCATAATGTCTGGCCATAATGTTTGGCCATAATGTCTGGCCATAATGTCTGGCCATAATGTCTAGCCATAATGTCTGGCCATAATGTCTGGCCATAATGTCTGATCATAATGTCTGATCATAATGTCTGATCATAATGTCTGATCATAATGTCTGGTCATAATGTCTGGTCATAATGTCTGGTCATAATGGCTGGTCATAATGTCTGGTCATAATGTCTGGTCATAATGTCTGGTCATAATGTCTGGTCATAATGTCTGGCCATAATGGCTGGCCATAATGGCTGGCCATAATGGCTGGCCATAATGGCTGGCCATAATGGCTGGCCATAATGGCTGGCCATAATGGCTGGCCATAATGGCTGGCCATAATGGCTGGCCATAATGGCTGGCCATAATGTCTGGTCATAATGGCTGGTCATAATGTCTGATCATAATGTCTGATCATAATGGCTGGCCATAATGGCTGGCCATAATGGCTGGCCATAATGGCTGGCCATAATGGCTGGCCATAATGGCTGGTCATAATGGCTGGTCATAATGTCTGGTCATAATGTCTGGTCATAATGGCTGGTCATAATGGCTGGCCATAATGGCTGGCCATAATGGCTGGCCATAATGGCTGGCCATAATGGCTGGTCATAATGTCTGGTCATAATATCTGGTCATAATGTCCTAGCCATGCGACGCCATGTTATCTGGCATGCCATGTTATCTGTCATGCCATGTTATCTGGCATGCCATGTTATCTGTCATGCCATGTTATCTGTCATGCCATGTTATCTGGCATGCCATGTTATCTGGCATGCCATGTTATCTGGCATGCCATGTTATCTGGCATGCCATGTTATCTGGCATGCCATGTTATCTGGCATGCCATGTTATCTGGCATGCCATGTTATCTGGCATGCCATGTTGCGCGACGACGCTGTGTAGGCATACCCTCTTAATTATTTTCAGTGGGGTTAACGTCTCACTTTAGAGTGACGACAAGAGTCACAGCCACAACATCCTTCTCATGACGGGAACAAACTTTGACGTCCAAGAACAAAAGTTTTCTGTTGAATCAACGTGATAGTTTGCATCTCCTAAGAAATTCGTTAGAAATGAGTAAATTTAAATTCTCTTCATAAGCTTATTCATAATGAGCCAACATTTATAACTTTAGATTAAAAAGATTGAAGCCATGCTTAATGCTACGCTGCAGAATATTGTTTCGGTAGGCAGTACAAGAGAATCATATCGACAGAATGTCTGACCTTGAACAAACCTTGGGAATAATCCATCTAAAATAATTACAGTGAACACTCTATAACAGGCCAAGAACAGACATGTCGGAGTAGTGCACATGCTAGACTTTTCAACTTCATCAGCGAGCTATGATGAACGAGCGAACAAGTCCATAACTTTTAGAAATTATCATAAACCTATACTAAATTTAAATCAGTATTTTAATTCAACAAGGAAAATGTAAATGGTTTTTCTGTGCTAGTAAAAAAGTGTGGCATGTAGTCAATTCACGTACTACAAGTGTACTCAGATGCGGCTATTATGAACGTAAATTAGTTGTGCAGGAGGTGGCAATGCAAGGCAACATGCTTTAGTTGTGTAGGAAGTGGCAATGCAAGGCAACATGCTTTACTTGTGCAGGAGGTGGCAATGCAAGGCAACATGCTTTAGTTGTGCAGGAAGTGGCAATGCAAGGCAACATGCTTTAGTTGTACAGAAGGAGGCAATGCAAGGCAACATGCTTTAGTTGTACAGGAGGAGGCAATGCAAGGCAACATGCTTTAGTTGTACAGGAGGAGGCAATGCAAGGCAACATGCTTTAGTTGTACAGGAGGAGGCAATGCAAGGCAACGTGCTTTAGTTGTGCAGGAGGTGGCAAAGCAACAACCGTTACTTGCACCTAGACTAGAGATCAGGGAAAGCTAACAAGAATTTACGCTCCTCTTCACTAAGACTTAAGCTCCCTTAACAATTGCCTCCAGCCCCATTGACCGTGCCGTGATTACGCGAGGCGTCTTACGACACAATGGAAGGCATGAACGACTCTCACAACGCTGGGCTTCATTCAAACGTTCGTTGGCACCCACCATAGCATGCCTACTAACCACCACTAGGCCTCTTCAATGATCCATTGCAACGAACCTAAATGACATACATGAAAATTGGATTACGTGAAAAGGTGTCATTTACGAGTTACAGCAGTCAGGTTGTGAGGATAAAAATGTTGAGCCCGTGTCAAATATTAACTTTATCAAAAAGGATGAAAAAGTAGGAATAGAATACCGGACATGAAATTCACGTCAACTGTAAAATTTTTGACGGTATCGGTATTTAAGAATTTGATAACTACATAATTTTTCAATCAATCAAGCAGTAGCAACGCGAGAGATTCAAAAAGTACGGTCAGCTGAGAACAAAGAGGAAAATGTATGAGTTGAAGAGACAAAACACGCGATCGCATCTGGCGTGCGACATACGCAGCAAAGCTGATCACTTTTCTCATGAAATATTGTCTCAAACTTTAGTTCACTTACTGTCCCGTGGGTAAAACTTCAGTACGCTCTAACTGTACGTTTGATACGTTCCTGTACAGGAGCCGTACAGCGGAAGGACAACACACATGTAAAACATCACACAAATCGGCGCAGAACATATTATCAGAGGACTGTCCATTTCATAATATTGGTATAGACCGAATTAGCTTTGATAACTGCGCGTACCACGGATACCTACATAACAAATTCAGCATTATAATTCATACGGCTTTCGCACTTAGTGCGATCGATAAAAAGGAAAGAAACTGAAAAAGCTTGCATGGAATTTAGAGATCACCAAAATACAATAACACACTGAAAACTTAGGAAAGCATCTCAAATAACAGGTTAATTACTGATTAACACCGAAGAAATAGTACATAAGGTAAACAAACAAAATTATTTCATTACAACCAAACAAATCACGTGCTCCATAATAAAAAAAAATCACGAAAGAAAATAATTTTTAAAATACCGAATACAATTTCAATCACTCCTATCAAGACCAAAACAACTTATTGCTCTCGTATCATCCTAAACTTGTACAGACAAACATACACTGTCTACACTAGCGAATTACTAAGATGCAAACGAAATCTGCGCCGAAACTCGTCCTTTATTCCAACTGCGCGTACACACACGATGTGTTATCGCTGATACCAACTGCACGTACACACACGATGTATCGTCGCTGATACCAACTGCGCGTACACACATGATGTGTCGTCGCTGATACCAACTGCACGTACACACACGATGTGTCGTCGCTGATACCAACTGCGCGTACACACATGATGTGTCGTCGCTGATACCAACTGCACGTACACACATGATGTGTCGTCGTTGATACCAACTGCACGTACACACACGATGTGTTATCGCTGATACCAACTGCACGTACACACACGATGCGCCATCGAAAACCTTACTACGTCTCAGGACGCTCCTGAATGACCTATGCTCATATTACGTATGGTACCATATTATATTCTCTATTTGCTGAGAATATTCTCAGCAAATAGAGAATAGAGAATATTGTTTTATTGTTCCTAAATTTATTGTTCCTATTCAAGCTAAATCTAACGATATTTTTTTATTTTGGTTGGAGATTTACTTGCGTAGTACTATTCAAAAGTAAAAGCACGCAGCTCACTAGTAAGTCGACATATCTTGAAAATGCAGTTTATTGCAAAACGTTTTTAACGATGGGAATGTGCACATAAAATAAGCAATATTATACGAAATAAAACTTGAGAATATGCCCTTTCAACGTCTATAATGTATTGAGTTATAAACGTTCATTTTTTATTCATTTTTCTGTGTCCCCAGTGTGTGTTTTGTATCCTTCTGAGAGCTTGAATACAAACCGGAAAGCATCTGAGAACACCAGTTCATTAAATAAATGTATTAGACGGCAGCTCTTTTCAATTAATAAAAGGAAGTTAGGATGCTGACTTCAGGTCCGAAAAGATGGAATGCAGAATAACAACACAGCATTAAGATTTATGAAGCGAAACCATTCAATTTTACAGCACAACACAGAAAGCGTAACGACGTTTACGACTGCATGTATGCTCTGAGAGTATGAGAGTAAGAAGTGCTTTTAACTCACGCATCAATAGAAAGACACATCACACAAACACCAAAAAACGCGTAAAATATACTCAAGTTAACAAAAAACGTACACAGTTTCAACAACTCTGATAGTTGCATTTAAAAACATAGAAGTAATAGCTTAATGACTTCATGAAGAACCATTGAGTTATTTCGAGCGTTTCGATGAATTAAAGATTACATTTCGACATACAGAGACGTTACATTCTCTTTCCTGTGGAGCTACCATATTGTGTCAGTTGTATGGCAGCATTTGCTCTTTCATCGCCAATTCAGTCCTCGCTACGACTAGAGCTCAGTGTAGTACTAGATTACGTGCAGAGGCCGAGGCTTTCAAAACCCAAAGGTAAACAGTCGCCATTTTGGCTGAAACTGTCGGCTTCTAAAACAGTGACTATTCAAGACATGTTTAGTACGCAATGCAAGTTTCTATGTATTTTATGAATAATGTAATTAAAATCTTTCTAAGAAATAATTGCATAGGCTTCAGGGCACTGAGACACAAAATTTTCCAGTAGACGTGTTTGCATTGAAAATCTGTCATAATAAAATTTGAATGTAGATGCCCGGAGTGAGGGCTGTGCAAAAACAACAAACTCGTCATTCATCGTCTGACATTAACCCAACAAATGTCTCTAATTTCCGCCACACACTGGATCTATGCCGAGGTACTATCCAGGTACCACTTTAATTCTTTTGGCCATTTCTCACTTTTTGCTCAAGTCACTGTATCGCCTCTATGTTTATTGACGTATTTCGTAATCCTGTGTTCTATTTTGAGTTTGTATTTTTAACTTTCATTTTCCTAGTAAATTCCTTCGAGGTAAAAATCAAACGTCGTTCATATTTACTAGAGCAAGTTATTTGAAAAGGAAGTTCGTCACACAGCCACGTCAAAAGAAAATAGCAGTAATACCTTCATCACTCATGAATACTTTCCCAATTGCCCACACTTTGAAATTTTACATACAAACTCAAACAAGATTTAGTGCAGCGAATAACAGGTTACATACGTGGGAAGTTGACCATTTGAGCGACACTTTGAGAACGAATATGGATAAGGTGGAAAAGTTAAATATAAGAAGTATATATATATATATATATATATATATATATATATATGTATATATATATATATATATTATAAATAATATATATATGTATATACTTATACTCCTTAGTAATTTATACTGCAAAATAACATCAAAATAGTTTAATACTTCGTAGCTGCCATACTCTGGAAGGCATCACTGAAAATACCTTTGAATCAAACAGAAATACAAGCACATGTCATTCCACACGCAAAAAATAGTGCTTTAGATCCTGACTGAAAAATGTTTAACTAGACAAAATTTTAGCGTCAGAGAAGTCATTCAGGCGTGTGGTTTAAAAAAAACAAGAGAAAAACTTGCAATTCATGGCATCCAATTGGATCTTACTCGAAGTCATCAACATGTAAAAAAATAGACACTTTAAGGCGCTGCACCCAGTTTCCCACATTCAAGATCAAATAACTTAAATAAAGCAGAAATGCTTGACTTGCGCCCTGAAGAAGCTCGTATGGAGCGATGAAAATAACACTAACAGAAGGCAAGTGCGTCGTGAATGACGGGACAAATCAAGTCAGAGCAAGAATGGGAGCGTAGAAAGCTGCTCGTCAACACTCATATTAAATGAAAACTTATTGTGTAGCCAATATCATTAAAAAGCGACAGTCACGCCACATGGCGTGAGTGGAGCAGTAGAAGACTTATGTCTTCAACCACTAAAATGAAAAAGCTACCTTCCACAACGAATGCAGGAACACCTTATGAATTTTCTAGTGAATGCAGCGAACAGGGAAAGAAATATAATTCAACGAGTTGGCTGCTTTTCTACGATCCATGGAAGTTGCAGTTTGCTCAATTGTTGCATTCATACTCGACGTACTCCATGGTCATGCTACTAAGCACCATGCCTTCAAACAAGCTGTTATTTAAAATTAAGGATCAATCATTACTAATAGCAGCGAAACGTAATATACTAAAACGCTTAAAGGATACGGATGTCGAAGAGTGACATGTTGCCATAGATAAGACTGTACTCATACATGAAACTATTTTAAAATATAAATATTTTCATTGTTCAAAAAGATCAACTTCTGACAGCTGTGTAAATTTCGAATACAATGAAAATCTTATGAATCAATACCGAAAATAAACTTGTCAAAATAATTACCTCTTAAAATGTGACGAACAATACAGAACATTTTACACACTGAAAAATAAACGGTAAAGATATGAACTTCGCGGGACGTGAAAACTAATAAATATAAAAATATTGGCCGACGCACATGAAGACGCAGCGGAAGAAATAAATGTCAATAGTCTTGTGTAAGACTGTACGCACAATCACTTTCAAATCCTAACCATTCAATAGATCTTGCAAACAATATTATAGGCTGAACCACGCTTAGAAGATATCACGAAACAAGCGTCTCTAATTAAAACTACAACAGTGTTCCAAGTTGCTGGGACATGGACGGCTGGTCAGGCTACAAGTATCAACAACTTATCTTTAACCGTGAGCCTTAATGACAAGTACAGAACAGACCTCATATTGAACAAGAATTGATCTTTGCCAACAGTTTTAATGAGCGTGGAGCTAAGCATCGAAAATACAGATATGAATTGACTCTTGACAAAAGGCTACGATTTTCCTAGCAGGTTCAATGCGCGTCATCTGCTTCAACTAGGGCATCTTTCAGGTCATCCCTCCCTTACGACTGCAAAAAAGACAGTATTTTTTAGCAAATTTTGTCCCAAAGCATATTTTCAAATAGGAAAGGTGACAATTAAAAACACAACTAAAATAAATGGCATTTTTCGGCAGACGAAAAAATAACGTTGAAACTGTGTAGAGATGCCCAAAAAGTGTCATTGGATGATATAAAGTGAAATTGTAAAGCTCACTTTAGTTGCATGGTGGCAAGCATAAGTTATCCCCTCGAAAACTCACGAGTCAAAAATGTTGAGTAAGGAAGTTGTAACAAATATTAGTCAACAAATATTGTTCATGTACTAACCTACAAACATTCAGAGAATAAATTCGACAAATAATAGAGGGATGACGAAAAAATTACGAGTAAAACGAATGGCCAAATTTTATTCGTCATCTTAAAAAAACGAATTTACCTTTACAAGACAGTGTACTGTAACTATAAAAAATGAGTTTTAGAAGTTTAGCTTCCCTAACCACTGAAGCAGCGCAAAATAAATGATGCACTATTATTTCTTCAACAATGGAATGAAAAGTACAGAACGACAACTTCATTTTCAAAACATACGGATTATTTCAAGAAAATACACCAGAACACTTCCGTAACAGAACACGGAAAAACCCTAAGCAAGGACTCTTTCAGTCACGGTTCAGTAACATGTCATGGGAACAAAAATCAATGCATTTAATTCTGTGGTAAAAGAAAGTAGGAATTAAATTGAAAAAGAAGAAAAGAAGGCCTCATAAATCATATTCTACACTGAAAGAATAAACCGACGAAAAAATATTTACCACGTATGAAGAGCAGAAGGAGCAAACAGAGAGCAGAAGGAGCAAACGGAGAGCAGAAGGAGCAAACGGAGAGCAGAAGGGGCAAAAAAGAACACACATTCCTTGCTATCAAGCATTGATAGTGAGACGATGCAGGTTGCGGTATAGTCATTCTCCCACTCCAGCGGGGGGGAAGCGAGCGACCACGCCAGCTAATTCTGGGTGGCATGCAAGACAAGTTCTGAGCGCTTAACTGCCGCCTCCTAACTTCTCCTACATTACGCTCTGAGTCTCCTCTCCGCTCCAATCAGCGGTCCTAGCACCCTTCCAGGAATACTCTCTGGTGGGACTCTAATAAAATTAGCACAGCCTAAAACAAAATAAAATAAACAGTAACTATGCTGGTTTTCAGGCTACTCAAAATTGCTGCTGAATCTATGTTTTAGGAGACAAGATATGCGCAGGGAAGTACGTAAGCAGAGCACAAAAATAATTTGGAGCACACGTAATTAATTTTAAATGATTTATTCGAAAAATGATGGGGTCGATAGAACTCTCCACAGCAACAACCTCACGGTCTATCAGCACGACACATACTCAAATCTGCGAATGAATTGCCGTAGATTTTTTTGAGTACTAATATTTTTTTTTCTTAAACTTGAAACTTAGAAGTTTACAGTGTACTCGATGCGTGTACTGTCATTTGGTGCTGATTACACGATACAAAATACAGAGTGCAGTCGCTGTGTGTTTTGGCTGATCATCTGGCTGGCCTCAAGTGCTTACTGGCTGTGCAAGATCAGCACCATACGCTGGTCTACTCTGACCTTAACAATGCACACGAGTCACACGCTGGTCTACTCTGACCTTAACAATGCACACGAGTCACACGCTGGTCTACTCTGACCTGAACAACAATGCACACGAGTCACACGCTGGTTTACTCTGACCTTAACAACAATGCACACGAGTCACACGCTGGTCTACTCTGACCTTAACAACAATGCACACGAGTCACAATGACTTCTTGTTCTTCACAACCATCAGGAACCACACACCCACTACCAATAACTATCAAGCTTTAAAAAAGATCATAAATAAATGAAATATACTAAATCGCAGAGGTGTGTATTTTAATAATAAATTAGGTTTTGAAGTTTAACCTAATTCGCACATGTTCTTTTTTAAATCTTGTCAGTCAAAAATGGCTCAACAATTCTAACAAATGTCTTAAATGAAAAGAAATTTCAAACATGAACTTTGAAGCAGAATTGCACCGATTTAAACACCATAATCCGCAGCGCAGTACGCACACTTCACGTGCGATGGAGTTCAGATGAGGTCTTTAAAACTAGAGTACAGATGAGGTATTGATACCTAGAGTAGAGATGAGGTCTTTAAAACTAAAGTAGAGATGAGGTCTTCAAAACTGGAGTCGTCACATTAGTTTCAAGTTTCAAGTCTGCACAACGTCTAGTTCGTGAAGTACATGTACTGATCAAGACAAAGACTGGCAGTTGATCCTCAGGAGATGAGGCAAAAAGTTCTGCCTACTCTCCAGAGTAAATAAATGAAGTTAGGTAAAGAAAATGAGGTTTTCAATAGACTTTGGAGGAAAATCATTTATACCGTATCTTCCGCATCACTGATCTCAGAAAGACCATACGCGTAATAAAATATTTTCACCGAAAAATTAATGGCTGGCTTTAAAACTCATTTATCAAATTTCCACAATCACTTACTCGCTAAAGAGTAAATAAAACGATCTCCAATCTACATCCTGACACTCTGATCCACAAAGATCCGTAGAGCAAGTCAACTTTGAATAAATTGAAGATAGGAGTGACACAAACGAGAATTACTCAAACCATCACAATTATGATTATTGTTGTCATTATTCTCAAAAAAGAATTCTCGTTACTTAGGAGAGGCGACGTTAATACAGATGGTTGACCATGTCGTCTATTTCTTGAAACACTTCTCGCAAGATGTTGGAAGGCAGCGTGACGGGTGACAAAGTTCAAACGATGGTCACAAACAATCTCCGGGTTTTTGCTTTTTAGCGCCACTTTAAAGTCAAGGATCTAAATAAAAGAGTCGATTACCAGTTGACAAGCTACGTTTTGTGATTTGACATTAATTCAACCTCTTTGGTTGCTCTGTTTTTCTTCAAATTTTATCTCAGCGTCGCCAAGAACTTGAATCAAGATCTGAAATGAGTCCAAGAAAGAGTGAAGGCAGTCTTGCGCCAGTGTACCAGCGGAGACGGACAACTATGATCCTCCGTAGCCGCAGTGCTCCCAAAAAAGCTCTCATAAAAAGGGTGCTGGTGGCAAGGAGGAACGCCTTGCCAAAGGTCAAAGCGAAGCAGACTTCTGCCATTGCTGACGCCGCTTGTATAGTTCCCTTCCGCCTTCCAGCATTTCACCATAGCAGCAAACTTAAAACTATAAAGCGGGTCGTGTTGTTCCCTTAGCCATCTCTGCTTAGCAGTTGTCAACGGGATTATTACACTTAGTTTTGAGGTATGAAAAAATGTTTTATCACTCAATTGCGTAACTTTATATATCTACCTCAAAGTGCTAAAAAACTTTCATTTTAAAGAGCATTTTCTACAGAAAAAGAGAGCTCTGTAGTTAATTATTTGATGTATTGGTTTTTTCATTTTGTTCAACGTTTACTTTAAAACTGTTTCATAACTGTTCTATGAACGAAATAATTTCAATTTAAAGAATAACAATGTATGAAATTAAAACTATGAATGAATGGAATTTAATATTATGCATCTTTTCCATGAAAAACGCTTAATTTAAATTTTTTAAACTGTAAATAATGGTTAAAATTTATTTTATGCATCATGCTCTCGCAAGCAACAAAAAAGTATTTAAAACACACAGGCTAAGAACAACATTCATTTTAATTGAGAACTTTAATCTTCAAAATTTCCTACTCAGCCGCTGCCAAATATAGTAAATGTGCGCCATTTCTGAAATATAATGATGGAAAGAAGGCTCATTTGTATGCGCACCATGTCTCAATTTTTGAACGAAAAGCAAATGGATTAAAGGCAACAACGGATGAACTTGGCACATCTGGGAGAGAAAGGCAAAAAGCAGGAAGTCAGTAATGGTGTATGAGTAAAGGGAAAGACAGAGTTCATGAGGGAAGTCTATGAAGAGCAGGAAGTCAGTAATGGTGTATGGGTGGAAGGAAAGACAGAGTTCATGAGGGAAGTCCATGAAGAGCAGGAAGTCAGTAATGGTGTATGGGTGGAAGGAAAGACAGAGTTCATGAGGGAAGTCTATGAAGAGCAGGAAGTCAGTAATGGTGTATGAGTAGAGGGAAAAACAGAGTTCATGAAGACAACAGCAACGAGCACAATACGACAGCCAGAGCTCGGAGATAGGAGCTCTTAGTGTAAACAGTGACATTTTGTTAGCATTTTAGCCAGAGGAGTGAAGGGCTCCCTACACAGCTGATAACGCTGCTAATCGCTGCCACTCTCATTAGGGCGGCCTTGCTGCTTTCGCTCAGGCCCCACACACACAACACATACACACACAGCACAAAAACAACACACACGCGCACGCCAGCAGCATTATCCTAATATTCATACACTGGTCTGCTGCACCACCTCAAACACTCGAGGCAGATGACAACTTAGCCTTCGTTGTGGTCAAGTGAAAGACTGCTTTTGTATCAGATTACAACTCTGAGCTTACACCTTAGTAATGAGGCAATGTATTCAAGTCGCAAGTGATGTATTCTTTCTGGCATCCTGCAGCGTCAACTACAACGATAGTCATGTTTTTCTAAAGCTCATGGCCTGAGCTTTGTGTTCCGGAGTACACCATTATAAAATGTATTTTCGGCGCCTTTTCCGTGCAGCTTTCATTTTTAAGAATTTTATTTTGCGTGTCGTCCATTTTTTTTTACCTTCCAGGTATTTTTACTTTTTTCTTCTCCGTACTTGTCACGAATGCTTTTCTTTTCTCATTCGTTTCGAGGCGTTATAATTTTGCGGTAATTCTGTCATTTGTGTAGCCCCTATTTGGTGACATTTTTATGTATTCTTGTTTTAAAAAACTACAACGAAAAATCTTTTTAATTTGAATAATTAGCGTTGCTAGACTGACGTACTGCGCTTAAGCAGACACTGCTTCATAAGGAAGTACTTAAGTAAGCATTTCTCTGTACGATTAAACCACCGAGTAGCCTCACAAGAACAAAGGAAGCAAGCACTCCAAAAAGCAAAAAGCAAAGAAAATAAATACTTCAATGAACAACCAAAAGAGTCGACATTTTGGAGAAAAAGAAGACAGCACAGAAAAAAAGCAACATGTAGATCAGCAAACAAAGCAAAGGGAAGGTAGTCATAGAGGCAGCCTGCCGTCCCGCCAGAGCGCGTAGTGTAATACAAGGTGCAGCAATATAACTTTCTTTTTTCATAGCAACTTTTTACATGTCAACAACTCTTTTTGCATCTGATTCTAACAACTCTTTCGACCTCTAATGCCAACAACGCTTGAGCAACAAATCAATGAAACAAAGTCGTCTTGAAGCATATTTTATGTCGGAATAGTGTTTATGAAAATTTAGATTTCAAGTTCTTCAAGTCTTTCAATGAAAAGATTAGAACAAAATTACTAGTCAAGTCTCCGTCCACTGTAGTAACTCTGTCAGTTACACTCGGGAGAGTTGTTAGAAAATTTTTTTACTGCTCGTTAAGTCTAGATAAATTAATACTACGATGGCTAAAATTCAGCTATTTCAGGTGTAAGATTTTAAGAGTGTTCGAGAAGAAAGAATTATCTCATAAACAGAGGAATTCATTTTCTCATGAATAGGTTAAAGAACAAAAGAGATCAAAACTGCACAACCTTCATCCAAGTCCACTTGCTAATACGACCTATAAATTGAAACTAACGAGTCAGAAAAGTAGGAAAGTCGCAGATGTTCAGTAAAAAAATCTTTGGCACAGCTTTTGAATGCACATAAAAAATACAAGTTAACGAATAAAATCAGTTCACGATGAAAGGTGGATTATGACGAGAAATAGGCCGCGATCGGGCAGAAACTTCCGAGGAGTGAATGGAAATTTGATATTTTTAAGGAAAAGGAATTCATTAGGAAATGCAAGTTAAATAAAGCGGGAGAATGAACGGGTCGACATGGAACTATCGGTGGCCTGGCCAAGGCGGCCCAAGAACAAAGCAAGCGCCCAACAAAGGGAAACAAAGACCACCAAGCATTCAGTGGAGCCTGCCAGGCTGTGTGATGGTCGTCAGAAGTAGTCACGGAACGCTGCTGCAGCTTCACAGCAATACATGCAAATCTCAGACCAAGAAAAAGGGAAGTGAAGCACCAGAAACACATGAAAAAGGTGCCTTTTAAATGAAAACTTCTTGAAAATTACATGAAATTGGAATTAGAGCGAGCAAAACTACGAGGCTTCCAAAACAAACGCATAGCAACAACTGCATAACACCTTAGACCAGTGTTTCTGGAAGTGGTCCGTACCGCCCCCCGTGGGGGGCGTTGAAGAAATGCAAGGGGGCGGTAGGAGGGTACGCCTTGAATGGGGGCGTATATTACTGTATAATGTATAGTAATATAATCATTAGGGAGCGGTGGAAAATCAAATAGTGTGGGTGATTGAAAAAAAACTTTGAGAAACACTGCCCTAGCCTCACGGCATTCCGTTAGTTTGCACCTTGGAAATCGCCTAGCTAAAAACGTAAAAGTTAGCGCAAGAAACACGAATATCAAGTCATCGCATTGGTTCAGCCTACCCGTCCTGCGAGTGAACTTCATAACTGGACAGACCGCTTCCTTGTCTCATAACCCCATGAGAACTTGCTTCATATAACATCAGCCAGCGGTCGCAAATACTGGCAGTGTTCTAAATTGCCATGCCATAATCTTGACACATAAACATGGCATCAATGTGAACGTATACGTCGAACACACTACCCAAGTTGGAGAGCAAGGAGAGCGTGGGCACCACAAGCACAGTTAATGGACGCAACATCTTGAAGCCTGGACCCCAGCTGCAGCAGCAGTGTGGTAGGGGCCTATTACACCCACAGAGCATTACCCTTTCCCTCCTGCCGTGTTACACCTGTATGAAATCATCATCAGATAAAGCACTTCAAATCACACTTCAACTAAGTAGCTGGCACAGGCTCAAAGTTTGAAATTCAATAAATATACTGTACACATTATGAAACGCTTTGCATGAACGATTCAAAATTCATATTTTACAATGAACGAATTTTTAAGTTAAAATACAGCACTGAAAAAAAAGTTTTGAAAGGTAATGCAAAAGCTGAAACGGCCATTCTCCCGCTTGCCCAAGGAAAGCTTCATGCAATTCAACCTCCCTGAGCAACTCCTGGTGAAGAAATTGCTTCAATTTAACACTTTGAGGCTCAGATTTTTGATGGAAAGAAATGTGTAACGTGCTCAAAAAATTATATATTCATAGGGATATTCCTAACGTCAGATACTCAACAACAGACCAGTGTGTTAGCTTACAACGCTAACGTCAGATACTCAAAAGTAAAAGAAGCGAGAATACAAAGTTAGTCAGGCTACGCACGAACGCATTCCTGAAAACAAAAATTGAACTAAATGAAGACTTGACCACAAACTAAATTCGCTTCAATATTCTCCTCACCAGCTTTGCTAGGATCTCAAAAACTGAGGCGCGTGAAATGCACACCGACATGGGCAAGAAACTAACTTATGGTCTTCTGAATCCCTAAACTCCGTCCAATATTGCGGGATATATGATAGGAAAGAACTCGTGCTATTCTCAAAATGTAAATACAACGCTGCGGCAATTAAAATGACAGGCTTCTATAAAAGTAGGTTATTGAAATTACCATTACCTTCATTTTTACGGTATTCAAGCATGTAAGCATTCTATATCGAAAGATAAATTAATAACTACTATGTAATATATGATAGTATCAGAAACTTCACGTGATTGTTCAGCCAATCAGTTACCCTTGTTTATGAAGAAGTGGTCAGTTGCCCTTGTTTATGAAGAAGTGGTCAGTTGTCCTTGTTTATGAATAAGTGGTCAGTGTCCTTGTTTATGAATAAGTGGTCAGTTGCCCTTGTTTATGAAGAAGTGGTCAGTTGTCCTT
>VCRD01004150.1:27857-44911 GCA_006783055.1 Trinorchestia longiramus
GGCGGCACGACAGGCGGCACGACAGGCGGCACGACAGGCGGCACGACAGGTGGCACGACAGGTGGCATGACAGGCGGCATGACAGGCTTAAATGTGGGTGTTCAAAAATACGCTGTAAATAACGTGTCATATTGCATGTAAAACAGGCACTTAATAAAGAAGTGCAGTGAAGAAACATTTAAATGAAAAAACATTCAAGAATAAAACAAACTCTGCTTGTGTTTCCTTAAAGAATTTTTGGTCTTGAAAATCAGCTATAAGTAGATCATAAACAGTAAACAGACAACAACAACGTAGTTTAATGCAGTACATAAACGATTCGAATACATATAGAAACATTTTCCATTTAAGAAATTATTGTTACCTTTTAATTTTTGGGTTGCGACTACGGAACTGAAGTTAGAACGCGCAAAATTGAATTGTTTATATATTGCATTAAACATTGCTCCAGCAAGGCATCTTCAACCATGAATTTGAACCAAAAGGAGTCTTAAAAAACCATCGGTTAACTCCCGATTCATAAACATTCCGGCCAATTGTTATTAAATAACATAGACTAAGTTTCTAAAGCTCAACGAGTTTCAGTAGTGACTGTCCTAGAAAGAATTTCCAGAATACTACACATACAACTCTGGGATAACAGCTTACGACGCTTGAGTGGACCGGGCAGACACATCACACGTACTTTTGTTTCTCTCACTAGAGCGATCTAGACCACGACTCTGCGGATAAACAACTCGAGGAGTAACTATAGGATTCCAACTAGCAACACTCAGGCTAGCACAGCTGGTTAAACAGACATTAAATCTCGAATTAATTAAAATGGGAATTAGAAACAACACCAGCTACAAAGACTCCGATGAAACATCTCGATATTATTTCAGTCGCTGTAAAAAATTAATGCAGAGAGAAAAACAAACTATATGAACCTGAAAGACCATATCTCCAACAGATACTTTGAAGTGACAATAAGGATTTAATTCGCTCAGTATTATTCATGACACCACTAATTTAGGAAAGACACACCAGGTATCCGAAAAAGTATTTGAAGTTTTTGAAAGACCATAATTCAAAAACCGCCCGTACTTTTTCTCGCACATGACATTCATACTAATCGAATACTCTTTGTTATTACTAGCATAAAAACCGTCGCTCCGGCTATGTCAGTCGCATAACAAAAGTTATTCTGTAAATTTGTTTTGAAACGTTTGAAAGCAGTTTAAATATTCAAAATTACTTCGAAGTTTTACCGACAAATATGTTCACAGATCACTACGCGCAGTTGTGCAGAACAAACGACGATTATGGGTAAATTACATAATAATTTAGATAATATCTCTCAAAAATTATATGCCTGAACTATTATTGTTCATAATCATGACATTCATATCAGAAACCAGTCAAACATATTAGATATCTATTAGTTATTGACATCGACTGTTTAATAATTTTAAATTCAATATTGGTACTAGCCTACTTGTATTTTATCGGTTCCTGGGGATGAAAAATAGAGCATCTGTATTAAAATTAATCCTAGCATTCTATGCGCGTCCTAATTGGAAGAACACTGAAATTTACAAACCCGAGCGAGTATTGGTAAGAAATAAGCAATATATGTTAAACATTAATGGGAAATGAGCGCATCTTCGAAATAAAAAGACACAATTCTAAATAGCTATTATTTCCCTCTTAAGGTAGTTAAATTCTAAATAGTAGCACCCACGGAAGAATTTAAACCAACAAGCCATATTTATAAAGAGTGCAACAACGAAGCCTGAAGAGCAGTCGTGAAATTTTTTCGGTGTTCTAGACTTTATGTATCACACAGTATACAGTCAGAGCTGTACACATTGCAGCGCTTTGACCAGACAACAAGTAAGAGGCTGTACACATTACTGTGCTGTGACCAGACAACAAGAAAGAGGCTGTACACATTGCAGCGCTGTGACCAGACAACAAGTAAGAGGCTGTACACATTGCAGCGCTGTGAGAAAGAGACCAAGAAAAGACAAGAAAAGACAAAAAAAGAGGACAAGAAGCAAGAGGACAGGATACTCACAGAGCGCTGCATCAGAGGCCGCTGCATGATGGTCGTGCTTGGCGCCCACTGCCCCCGTCATGTGGACGGCTGATGAACCCCTCACCGTGGCGGTCCCGGGCCGCACTTCTGCCGCACTTCACTTTCCCTCCACTCAGACCCCCAGAGGGTAGTTGTAACAGTCGTTGTAACCGTTGTTGTAACAGTTGTTGAAAAAGTTGTTTTAAAGCACTTCGTTGATGGGAGTGAACGTTACGCTCCACCAGGATGTAGAAGAAACTCATACAAACCTAGACTTGAGTAGATATTTTGGGGGAGCATCAGAAATTGTACTGCAACACCATGTGTGATTTCAAGACGAAGTTTCAGCACTTTGCCGTAATAGTTAAGCAGTTGGTCTTAATTTTTTACAGTTTTTACATACCTTGGGTCTAAGCAGTAACAATTTACCTCAAAAGGAAGGAAGCACAAGGATGTGTTCCTAGTTTCAAACATGTGCGCTGAAAAATATTTCGATTATTGAGTTTTTGTGAAATACATGCTACACACGTGGAACTTAGAATGATCTTCAAGTGAATTTCACATACGCTAACTCCACACCTAGAGTGTAATAGAATTAAAGGGCGAAGTGATAAAACAATATACTTTCTTCTATACACGTAGGTGACAATGAAGAAGATATTTCAACTGAGCGTTCCTTTGAGTAGTTTTTATTCAAACATCTAATAAGTTTCGCAACCCAGACAATCCTTCGAAAGGAGCACAAAAATTTGAGTACTTAACTTTATTTTGCCCCACGTACAAAACACATTTTTTCAGTTTCCAGGTCTCTTTAAATATTGTCTTCTTCTAAATTCACCAATTTCCAATTGACAGATGTACTGAACACAACACATAAGTAAAAGCGTCGAGAGTCACATCAAAACAGCAACGTATGAACATGAAGGAAAAGTGGCTTGACATAAACCATGCTAAGCCCACAAGGCAGTTCAGAACAACACCAAAACTTGAACTGAACAGTTGTCGAGTCCTGCAAAGACATGGGCCTGCGCAGTCGCTGTCTTATCACACGAGTCTTGCAATTATTGCCTTATTACTAGCGAAGCTTCATTGCGAGGAGCAAGGGAAAGTCTGCAACAGGCAAGTAAGAGTTATTTAATGTGAAAGTCTGTAATAGGCAAGTAAGAGTTATTTATCGTGAATGTCTGTAATAGGTAAGTAAGAGTTATTTATCGTGAATGTCTGTAATAGGCAAGTAAGAGTTATTAATCGTTAAGGTCTGTAATAGGCAGGTACAAGTTATTAAGCGTGTCCTTGCAGACAGGTAAGGATTTATGCGATGGTTTCGCATCTAAACATGTCCAAAAAGAAGCCCAGAATAAAATAAGTAGATTTTACAGTCACACAGGTACTAGAAAAGTTTCACCAGCATCAACATACTGTTTCATGAGCTAAATTTACTGAAAATATTACAGACAAACAAAAAACTGTAGCATATTTAGAGTAAGCTTTAGATTCCTGTAATCTTGCATGTGAATTAAGTTACGTTGAATCCTACCAGTATGAGTGAGCGTATTTTATCACCTATGCTCCAAACCTGTTTCAAAAACGATTAAAATAAACCACTAAACAATGTATCTAACATCTTTTGACTTGGCATGGCCCTCGTTCACACTGAACCACTAAACCCAGAAAAGGATTTTCTTCGGCCGAACGGAGTCGCTCTTGCGTTATCTGCACACTAAATTAAAGTTTGGGAAACTCCAACATGCGAGAGTCTAGCCTGCTAGCGGCTTTAGTTCAGAAGGCGAGCTGATGAGCCAGCACAACGCCAACTTTCTCTGTATAAAGTTCTAGGTGAGAAAAAACCATCACATCTCAGAGTAAATTTAGGTCGTAAATTTCTTCTAGTAGTTTTCCTATGTGGTAGCAGGAGCGTCTGGTTTTTACCTTCTCCTGCTCCTCTCTTCGCTATTCCATGAGAGAAAGATCTATAAGTAGAGTTCGTACAAATAACATTGAGAAGTAAAATAACACAAAAATGAAGAAATTAAAGCTAGTCCTTACATTTACGATGGAGAAAAAAATTATCTCTGCTTTGTAAATGTTCTAATTTGTTTCTAGAATTTGTAAGATTTGAATACCTAACATTTCTTATGTGAATGAACCTACGAGTCAACACAATCCAAGATCGAAAAATAAATACCATGATATACAAATTGTAAAGATTGTCAGATCTCGAAAAAGCTTCAGAATGTATATTGTGTAGTATATTTTGTTCTCCGTTACCAAGAGACAGAAAAATATAAGATTGTAGAGAGAAAAATGAGCGAATCCACAGATACATTAGCGAAGAAACCCAGGTCTGACACTCAAGAGCTTACTGTCTCTCTTGAGAATACAATGCTACACTCTGAAACCTACTCTGAAAATCATTCTTCTAGCTTCAAAATCTCTTCTAGATTCTTCAGCCGAAATCCCACTCCAGCTTTGGATCTGTCTTCCTTATTTTGTAACATTTCTTGCCGGTATTGTCTTGCAAATTCTAGTTCATTAAAGGAACGTTGCATTGTTTATAGATTGATTGTCTATCCACAGTGACAATATCTAGTCGTCTACTTTCGAGTCTAGCTTACTTTTTCTTTTTTCATGATAAGGAATGGACATATCGTACGGAGTTGAATTCCAGAGGTAAATTATTGCAGCTCTGACTAAAATAAAATAAAAACTTCTTGGAGTAACGGGGCGAGTTGATTGGATGGATCTTGATTAGTTCGTTCATAATAGATGGGGAACTGGACAATATTCATTCGAACATTAAGCCCTAAACCTTGTCGGTGAAAGAGTACTGACCGCTCATCTGAATAATAGTAATAAGTTTTGTTACTGGCTTTCATTCAGAAATTTCAATGCATTTTTTAGAATATTTGATCTGTTTTTTAATTCATTAGTGGCTTTAGTTGTCTTTGAAGTGCTTCCCACTAAATAACCTACGTTATTTGACACGTACTTAAATATCATCATCTGTAAAGGACGCTTAATCCAGAAAATTGCCGTTTTAAATCACTGAACAGACTCGTTGAGACTGGCGTTCTTAACAATTCTTGTCCTGAATTTGAAAGATAATTCAACATTTGCTATTACCTCATCATGAACGTCTCAGTAAACTGAAGAGTACAGCGTTGAGAGTAGCAAGCCCAGAGTAGCAAGCCCAGAGTAGCAAGCCCAGAGTAGCAAGCCCAGAGTGTTGTGTTTTAACAGCACAGACGAACTCTCGTGAGTTGCTTGGTTAGCACTGCGACCACTGCACTTATAAAGTTGTCTCAGGACTGTCTGTTGGACGGTAGCCAGACCTCCATGCCAGGGTACGCTAGAATCCATTCAGTACGGGGCTCAGATCACTCATCACAAGTACGATCATGTAATAATTTTGTAAAAATATCGTCCAACTTACCTAATAATTTTTACATTGCAAATGGCAAAAATGTGCTCGATATATGTAAAGGCTTCTAAAGGTAAGTTTCAATATGAAATTTGTTAACTCGTTAAAGCAGCATCCTGTAAAGACATATACATCATGTTCACCAGTAACTGTTGCGGTAGCTTAATAGTAAATTAAAACACTGCCCAACTAAAAAGAAAGTTTGCACACTAACTTTTGATAAATGGTTTTTCTATGCATTTGTTTCAGAAACATTTTGTACCGGGAATACCTTTATGGCGACATCCTGTCATATCACTGACGTAATAACCATTTATGCAAACTTCAAGATAAGACGACTAGCGGAAATAATAATCCACCTTATGATAGAGGACACGATGTCACTTTCCATGAAGTGGAAAATCAACGTGTGATTTCCCTACGGCAACAGGTGTAGGCATGAGAACTAAATGGAAAACGATTGCACGTTGAAAAAAAGATAGTACAACCAGTTATCTTGTAACGAAGAGAATTCTTGATAAAAAAGACAGGTGCACTGTGCTGCGTTTGGTCAAAAAGTTGACGTCAGTGACTAGCAAAGTTAATGACAGTCCCAAAATGATATCCGCAAAAACTATGCGTGGCGAACTAAAAAATTTCAATCATGGTGCCACTTCTGCCAGCAACAAATCGAAAGAAACGGCTTCAGTTCGTCAAGGAAAAAAGAAACTGGATTGTTGAGGACTGGAATCATGTAGTCCGACGAATCAAGGTTCCTCCTCTTGCAAAAATGCTCAAATTAGAGAATAGTAGGAGTCTCAAGAAGCACTAAAACTGGCAAGCATAGCCCTCTCTGTGCAGGCATCCTGAGGCAGTGCGGTGATCCGGGGCTGTTTTGCTTGAGCTGGACATGAGACTGTGACCCTCTGCAACAACAAAATGACGTCCCACGACTATTTGCAGATCCTGGATGATTAAGTTCCTGCCTCAATGGACTCATATTTTTCTGATGGCAAGGGAACGTTTCAGAACGACAACTACTGTGCTATAATCGTTCTAGACTGATCTCTGGGCATGAAGGATTATTTCAGCATATTGAGAGTGATGCTTAAATCGGAACATTGTCCCCTCAAGCTGTACATTTAAATGCCATTGAGAATTTGTAGGATGAGCGTAAGAGAGACATGCGTGCCTCATCGCCTTTTCCATCATCATTGAACAACTTGAGTCTACGTCTGTCCCAATTGCGGTCAAAATTAAACCTATGGAAGATGCGACAGCTGATAGAATTAACACCAGTTCGAATAAAGACTAATGGGATCAAAAGGACACCCGATAGCTGGCTAAAATATTACTATACTGAATGACACTTTTGCCCCGAGTAGTTAATAGTTAATTGGCGAAAAAGTAAAACTAGTTGATGATTACCAGAAGAAAATACAGGAGTAATGTCCAGTCAAGCTATCACATCCTAACGCGCGCTCGATGTTTTACAAAAACTCGCTGAAATATTTCATGTTTTTACCATTAAACTCCATGCCGCGTGTATTTTAGATAATCCTTTATAGGTACATGAAAATTTCCTTATAGAGAAATAACCACAAGGTTATTCAACCCTGCGTTCAATTGAGGGTACAATTTTTTCGCGATCCTACTAGTTACTGGAGATATATGTACACCATCGGAGAAACGCACACCTCGAAACGTTCAGTTATTGTTGAATACACAGAATATCCACTGACATCACAATACCACCGTAGACACACTACCCATGAGCGGGAAGTTCATGTAGCAGTGCACGCAACATCAAGTGCATGCAACATCAAGTGCATGCAACATCAAGGGCATGCAACATCAAGTGCATCCAACATCAAGTGCATGCAAACATCAAGTGCACACAATCTCAAATGCACACAACACTGAATACACGCAACCTCAAGTGCACACAACACTGAATGCACACGGTACTAAGTGCAACACGACGATGCATTGAAATGCAACGCCGTGAAACGACCGCCCTCAACACAGCGACGGCGGCGGCGGCTGCAGCCAAGGCCCCTCGTGGATTTCATTGAGCGTCGTCTCCGGAGACTGGAGGGAAGACACTCGCTGACAGCCGCCTTGCCTGGACAAATAGCAGACAAACTCTGCTGCTTCAGAAATGGCAGACAAACTCTGCTGCTTCAGAAATGGCAGACAAACTCTGCTGCTGGAAAAATGGCAGACAAACTCTGCTGCTGGAAAAATGGCAGACAAACTCAGCTGCTGGAAAAATGGCAGACAGACTCTGTTGCTTGGAAAAATGGCAGACAAACTCTGCTGCGCGGACAAATGGCAGACAAACTAACTCTGCTGCGTGGACAAATGGCAGACAAACTAACTGTGCTACTTGGACAAATGGCAGACAAACTCTGCTGCGTGGACAAATGGCAGACAAACTAACTGTGCTACTTGGACAAATGGCAGACAAACTCTGCTGCTTGGACGAATGATGGCAAAACTGTGAAACGTATACAAATGACAGAAAAATGAGTATGTTCTAATGCATGACCAGGAAAAATTAATTGCTGGGATAAAAACTGGGTATACTGGGACCCATGGTTCAATAAAAGCAAAACTATGTTGCTTAACAGTGACTGTTAAATGACATGAACAATTAATAAAAGAAATGGAGAGATAGCTATTCTGACACAAGTTGACACTACAATGAAAGGCAAAATTGACAACAGGTAAGAGATATATGTATAAGGAAGCAAGGTTTTTATGACAGGGACTTCAATATGAGCGTTTGAAGAGGCATAGAACAATTCTTTTTTGGTTTATAAACTGGGGAGATAACGAGAGTTATAGCATGGACGGTATTGGTGCGTGAAATTATGTACATGACACGCTGCTTACTCTCCAGGGAGACAAAGAAAAGGACAAATCAAAGAAAGTGAGCGTGGGCTGGAGGAGGAACTCGAAATGAATTGTTGCACCCAGCGCTCTAGGTTAAGCATGATAATGAGAGTGCATCTTCCACAGATTCCGTGAGCTCAGCGTGTTATTCTTTCTTACACAAAAATATTTAAATCGTTGGGAGTGAAAGAAAAATGAATAACGCGCACCAAAAGTATGACTGAATACACATGGTAAACCCACAATTGATCTAGTGACAAGCCCCTAGAAACAGACTACTCAACACAACCAATTTCACTTAAGTGGCCATCTTGGTCAAATACCAAGTACAGGGCTTGAAGCTGTTTTCAACGCTTTGTGACGTTCCACTGAGATCTCACAGGTAAACTAGTGTTTCACTGGACAGAACACGCAAATTTAACAGGCAATGGCAAAAGTCAATGTCCTGTAAATCAATACCCATCACCGGTCACTCAACGTAAATCAATAGCGTACCTCACCAAATTCTCAGTTTAGATTTTAAAACTAATTTTTTCGTGAGAACTTTTGACACCAAGAGCAACGTTTATTTGCTCTGAGATGTCGACGTATTTACATGTGTGATGAAGTTAGGAACAGACGACCACGAAACCATAAAAGACAGCACTGCCCACACATGCATGGGCACGCCGTCTGTGCTGCAGCCACCATTTATGGCTCTACCTTAAATGAGCCCAGGACATGAAGTGCACACACTAAAAAATTACAGAAGTTCACATCAAATGAGAGGTTACTTCAATGTCGGATGACCATGAATAAGAAAGTCGGAATTGCAGCGCAACATGCACGCTCGTCGGAACGTCGTACAGCTTTCAAGTAGAGACTAGAGTGAGACGGCATGAATATGACTTACACTAATGATACCTTAAAAAATGAAGAAAAACGCGATAAACCAATATTCTATTCACGTCTCAGTAAATCTTGCAATGCTTCAAATTTGCTTGAAGACAGCAAGCAGTAGAGCAGCCACGCGTTTCACTTCCAGTGCTTCTAGTGGAAAATAAAGTGTTCTGTTTTGATTTTGCTACATAGCTATAAGAATGTTATAGGAACAAACTACTTTATTTTATGAATAAACTTGAAATAAATTTATCTGTACCCCCGTAAATCCCTTTTAAGATGCGATTGGTTTTTCCTGAGGTTTTAAGGCCGTCGAACGAAATAAAAGAAAAATAGCGCTTGAAGTACGTCAAGGATGAAAAAATTGAGCTTGAACTACGTCGAGAGCATTTAGTGAAAACAAATTTAGTCGCGAATAATGATGACACACGAAGGCTGATACAGAGGCCTTAATAATGTACGAGCTGGTGGACAAAACACTAGTGGACAGAACACTAGTCGTCAGACGGTTTTAAGTAAGAAGGCATCATATACATAGAAGGGTATCAATGCACTCACGCTCAGCAGTAATGACCAGCATTACTTCCCGCCTCATATAAGGCAGGTAAATATGGGGTTACACCACAATCTACAAAATTCATAAGGCAATCAAGCAGAGCAGCACACAATACTCTACAAAATTCATAAGATAATTAAGCATAAAGCCACACTACACTCAACAAAATGCACAGCCCAGGCGAGCAATATCCCCAGCAATGACAGAAGTCAAAATGCATGAAAATTGAGAGTCGTGGTAGTAATTGGCATGTCGTGTGTCAGGAGAGCTTCGAGGTGACAGAAATGCCCGTCATTTTTAAAACTAGGGAGCAACTCAAGATACTAAGAGTTGTGACTGTCATGACGATCGTAGTGTTAAATTTGAGAGGAAAAATAAAATAGAGTTTATACTATTAATGTAAGCAGTGTTATGTACTGTTGAGTTGGTATATAATGCACTCATAGAAATGGCATCATACACTAACAGGCGATGCACAACAAGGTCAATGCATTGAACATTTTCTTGAACGTAGACTGAAAAACAAGATAAATGTTTTTTCACAAGAACTTATTGAAAACAAATTTTCATGAATGAATACAATGAAAATATGTGAATTAAGATCAACATACCTACTTCTGTGAGCCGTTAATTGCATATCGTCGCAACACAAGTGCGACCAAAAACTCAGAAGGGAGAGCCACGAGACCAAAACACTCGACGGAAGAGACTCAGAACTGAAGAAAGCAGAAGGAAACTCTAGTATTCAATTGAATTATTATGCTCCTAGTTTAAAGTATTCAAGTGAAGAGAAGCATGAAAGTCGCCACGTATTTAAAACTCTGTACTGGCAGCAGGTATATAACACGCACGAGCATCTCGTTACGGTTGACTGCTTTTCAAAATTCTCGGGCTGTGCAGCGCAACCCTCGTCCTACTGATGGCAGATGCACGTGTCTAGCCCGACCTCAAAAAATAAAACAAAATGACCACGCTTGTCTCTCACGTCCTGATTGTCCCTCAAACTCCAATTTCAAAAGCTCGTCTCACACGCTCTCATTCCCCTCAAACTCTAATTTCTAAAGCTTGTCTCTCACACCTTGATTTTCCCTCAAACTCCGATTACCACAAGATCAACTTTCAAAAACGCTTCCTAATACTTTGATGATATTATCAACGGTATGGAACGAGAAGCTATATTTCAGATGTAACAATTTCTCATTTAGAAAAAGAACAAGACAGTACATAAGAGTTATACGTGCTTAGATTCCCTTCTTCAATTGAAAAAATAGTAAATTATTATAAAAATCTCAACCAGTTTGATATAAATGAATAAGTGCGTGTAATAAATAGAATGAAATTTGATTTGAAATTATAGTTTGGAAGCCACATACACAAAACACAACCTGCATCAGCACACACGTCAGCTCATCACACAAAACACATAACTGCATCAGCACACTTGTCAGTTTGTCACACAAAACACACGACGCTGCACACACAAGTATTTCACCAAGTTCTGGAAGGTGATCAATACGTCATTTGATTCATCATGACGTTTACCTTGTTCGTTGTGTAGTTGAGTTCAGGAGCATCAGCACCTAGGCATTACGAAGCAATGAACACCAAACACAACGAACTCGTAACTATGCATGGAAATACCTTGCAACTAAACACACAGGAGCTCCAGCAGAGACCACGAATGCAACACGGAACGGAAAACCATACACCTCAAAAACATGATGTACACATCTATTGAAAACCACCTGCACGATTCAGGAGAACTGCACACAAAATGAAAGCCACTACCGGTTTTCATTCAGCTGAGAGCAGCGCTGGACAAACACCGCCTTGTCTGAAGAGCGCAGGCTTTCCAAGATCGAGTCAAGATTTGTCTCAAACGGCGGTATGAGAGTAGACTGACACCAAAAACCTGTTGGTAAACCACACACACATACTGTATCTTGGTGATCTATTGAAGGAGTGTGTGACAAGCGGAACTATGACGTGATAAGTTGTGATGAGTTACAGCAACTGCTGATCAACCAGCGGACCTCAACAAGACGCAGCATCCGGTCACGCTCAGCTGCTTGCCAGCCTCGGTAGTTCTGCACGCACAAAAGGATAAGCACACCGCCAATGAAGAGGCAGTGCACACTTGGAAGAAATTTAGCATCAGAAATTATGAGGAAGCAGGCAGCCGCCCGGGAAGGCATGCAGTAATGTACGGGATCGTCCATCCGACTTTAGGAACGCATTTCCCCCCGAGAGCTTAGTTCACCCACGGCGGCCAAGGACAAAAGGGCTCAAGGCCAACGAGCTGAATGGGGTGACCTCATGTGAGGTGTGTGATGGGCGGCATTGCGTGGCACATCACCACAGCCCTTGACACAAACACACAGACACACGAGACGTGTGTTCGGCAGCTACCAATGAAAGACCACACTCCAGACTGACGTGGGACGCTCTGCTGCCATCAGAGCGCAAGTATGAACAGCTCACAGAAGGACGGCGCACTCCAGACTGACCTGGATTACCAGGAACAATTGAGCCAGCTGCTGTAAACGCCAGCCAGTCAGCCATGTGTGCTTGTACCCAGCCATCCACTCACTGCCAACTCTTTCCAGTACGTGATTAACCAACTTACTCAACTCCTACTGCGTGTTTAGTTTGGTATTTCGGATTAATCGTCAAAGCATCCTTATATTGCATAGCTAAACGATATAAAATACGAAAAGTTACTGCTGATATTCCTGAGCACAGCCAGGAGATGCAATATCCCGCTCGCGCCGGACACCAGTTTTGAAGAAATTCTTCCGAGGTGGCAGCATAAGCCCAGTAAAACGTGTATTACAATCCCAGTAATGCATGTATTACAAGCCCAATAACGCAGGTATTAGAACAGTAACCAGTGCTGTACAAATACCTTTTCACGTAGAAAATGCTGAAAAGGTACCCAGACAAACGACAACCACTGATGCGTAAGAAGTTTCCATATCAGTCTTCCCTAGCGGGACACCAGGAAGCTCCTAGTACAGTTCCTTTTTTTCAAAGCAAAGCGCTTTTAAATGAGGAAGTTATATTGCCGCATCTTGTACAACCTGATTACGACCATTCAGTTTAAGGATTTCACCGACGGGACAAAACTATGCACTATAAACCATGCGAACGAGAGAATACAAAAACAGGAATCAGAGACGCATGTTTGTACATTTAGTCTACGGTAATTGCTACCAGTATTTAAGTTACTCTCAAATTTCTTTCTGATATCAAGCATTGAAGAAAAAAGGCACGACTATGCTGATAGTCGAGAACAAATCCTCAATAAAAACAATTTTGAAAAATAAATTTATTTCTGCTTATTGATACGGAAATAATAATGAAACAAACATTCTGTACACTGAAGTACTGACCACAAACACACCAAAATTGGCATCCAGCGAGTTTTTAAAACGAAAGCGATGTCTCATCGTGTCATACCTCGTTTCTCCGTCAAAACTTTTAAACACGAGCTGACATTCTCATACACGCAGTGTTAATAAATAATCTATAATACCGTGCAACTATAATATCGTACAGTAACCTATGATACCGTACAATAACCTATGATACCGTACAATAACCTATGATACCGTACAATAACCCATGATACCGTTCTACAACATAAGATATCGTACAACTATGATACCGTACAACTTGAGTAAAGTACGCCATGAGAGAGTGGCAGTTCAATAGTAAAATCCACCACGTAGTGCCCGCGCACGCACGACACACACAACACGCATGGTACGCACGGCACGTACGACACGCACAACACGCATGGTACGCACGGCACACATACGGTACGCACAGCACACACAACACGCACATCATACTTCCGTGAAGCTGCAGAGTTGCATGCAGCGCTGCAGGAGGACGGTCGAGTGGGAGTCACCAGGGTGAACAGAGATCAACCAAGCCAAGTATGAGTGTCAAGCTCGTGTAGTATGCAACGAATTCACAACAATCAACATTAGCGAGATTGTAAGGTTATCGAAAAGTTAGCCAACGCCTTCGAATTCAGTGCACAAAAAAACAATTAGATTATTAACGTTGATCGTTTCTAGGTGGAGCTGCATGACGCGAACACACCGCTAGGAACAGCGGGGATAAACTTGTCGACGTACATCCAGTCGACAAATGGAGCTGCCAGAGCATTTCCTGCACTCCAAGTTGCTACTGCCCCCAGCTCTACGCAACGTAGTACAAAATTTACGGTGCATTTTGTTTCTTACCGTGCATCGAGCCCCAAAAATGCTGAAATGATGCAGTAGATATGTATATGTAATAGCTTAATAATAGCGTAAAAAAATTCTGAATGCAAAGTAGAAGCATAGAATTGCGAGTCCGTGATTGGTAATAAAATTGAGGCTAGATGTGCTCGTGGTGCCTCATGTTACAAGTTGTCCTGAACAAGGCAGCAAAATTGCAAGAACTCCACGAAAAGTTAAGACAACTGGGATCTAAGAGAAACCAATTTACGATTTAAAGCTGCTTGTTCGCACTGAACTGTTGCTGAGGAATGACGGAAAACATTCAAGGGTTACATGCGGTGTCCCATACTGTGCAATTCTTACCTCACTAAATGGAACATTCATTCCACAACTCCCCCCCACCACCAAGACCTAAGATAACTCCTCTCGTCGAGCACCAGCTCCCCTTCCCCTCCTCCAAAGGAGGGCCAAGAGAACAGTTTTACTTCCAGCGGAACACACGAAAATTCGGCGAGTTATGCCTGCCATTTAACCTACAAAGTTCGCCCCCCGGAATAATTAAACACGTCATTTTCTTTGTATTATTAAAAAGCAGGGAGGCGAGGGCCACTCACGTAGGGAAATATTCAAGAGGAAAGATGAAATATTAAAGGGGGCAGGACGAAGTGCTGACCTGTCGCACTTGCACACCAGCCTACAGATGAGCTCGGTTTACCAGGGCAACTAACTAACTGATCCCGTGAGGCCGTCACCACAGACAACTCCAACCTGACTAGCCTCGTAACTTCCGAGTGATCCACAATAACTGCTTCCTGCCACTCACTCTAGCACGAGAATGCTACTATTCTTAAGAACGTGGCCGTAAACGAGGTGAGAATACCTGTTGATATAATAAATACCAAGCCTAATACTGAAGGTGTTCATTTGAAGTGTTGTGTGCGTGATACATATCCGTACATTCATCACTTTCCATCCTTAGAGATAAAGGAGGAAGAACAGTTAATATCGACATTATCCCCGCCCATTTTAGGTTAATAAATACATAACCAAGTCAATAAAATAGTAAGTTACCGAGCAAATAAGTTCAGCGGAGTATGAATTGCAAAGAAAATGCAAACAGAAAGAATCCCATTACGCTGCACGCATGCAACACCATCTCACGCAAAAGAATCTTATACATGAACTAAAGTTAGAATAGTTGATGATAAACAATCAAAAAAATAAATTTCTGTAACATAGTAAAGAACCAATTTCAGTGTATTATTTACTCGTTAAAGTATTACCTTTTCCCAGTTTTTAGTTGAAAATATAAAGAATTATTTTTTGCAGCATGGCTGAGAAAACATGTCACAGGACCACAGATTTCGAAAGCATTTATGCATCGACGAGTCACAACAAAATATTCTAATGTACACGTTATTCAAGTCTGTTTAACACTGTTCCATATCAGAAGTGTTCCACTTCTCCGTGTGCCAAGAGAATTATATGTTTTTTAAGTTATATACGTTTCTTACTACATGCAGGAAGATGGCAACCGTGTCGACTTGAAGTACTTTAATTAAGCGATGTAAAGAATATCTCGACGAGATAAGAATTAAGTATTAAATTGGTCCAGTAAAATATCTAAAAGGCTGTAGGAGGTTGGTTGCGTGGAAGTTGGACGCAGGTCTTCCCCATAAAGGAGAAAACGAGCAGTACCTCTGTCATTTAACTTCACAATAATGCTCCCAATCGACTTTAGATAACCGAACACTGATACTGAAATATATCTAAAAAATAGCCAACTTCAAATGATATAAGGCTAACAAATGCGATGAAGCTTGCACGGTAAGAAGCTATGCCTATTACTGCCACGAAGAGAAATACCTCAAGGCTAAAAGCCAGATTATCTGGACGTCGTAATCGGACATTTAAAATATCAAGAACTGATCTCAATACCGAGAAGCCAGCACAGGAAAAATGTAAAGATAGGTCATCGGCCATAGGATGTAAATTTCCATAGATACAACTCTAAACCCACAGACGAGAATAAAGTTTACACGATAGAGTAAACAGACAGTACATAATTTCAGTCTAACTTACAGACCCTGATTTTCCTGCATGCTTTCAAATATTATAGATACTTTTCTTCGAGAAACAAAGCTCGAAAACTTCAGAGAGAGGAAATGCTCGACTCCACCACTGTGACCTCAGCAGAGATCACAAATTAAATGTGTCAGGTCCACGTCCCTTCAACTTCTTGCATGCAAGAGCAGAGGGGTCAACCACACGGAGGTCACAATGGATTCCTACTCATGTTGGAGCTTTCCAACTCTTCATTACTCACAATAATTGCGATAAAATTTAAGTTGTTCATCGGTAATTGTAGAGTGAATAAATACACAGAATACACATTATAATGTTCAATGTTAGGATAAAATTTTTCATGATAGATTATGTCCAGAACAACTGAAGAAAAATGAATGACACCATGAAAGTAACAGTCAACTGTTCAGAAGCTGTCAGCTATAAACCTGCTTGTGAGTGCTGTTCAATCTACTCTATCTTCAATTAGACCTCTTAATAAATGCTGAGTTTAGGAGAATTTCTGCCGCATAACTTGACGATAATCACGAAATTTAATTTTCCAATGGGCGTACATAAATTGATAATAAATAAAGCGTAAACTTCGTAAAGTAATGAATGATCTTTAAAGTGAATTAGGACTGTAATAAAGGACGGTGAGAGAGAACAGTTACGAAGGTTTAGACGGACAGTACACAATTGGAAAGGCGCTACAGCAGATACAACACTAATACAGGCCAAGCCCTCAGATGTGAGGGCTGCACTTCACCCTCAGATGTGAGGGTTGCACTTCACCCTCAGATGTGAGCGTTGCACTTCACCCTCAGATGTGAGGGTTGCACTTCTCCCTCAGATGTGAGGGCTGCACTTCTCCCTCAGATGTGAGGGCTGCACTTCACCCTCAGATGTGAGGGCTGCACTTCACCCTCAGATGTGAGGGTTGCACTTCACTCTCAGATGTGAGGG
>VCRD01004151.1:3120-28722 GCA_006783055.1 Trinorchestia longiramus
CCTGTGCGTGAGTGATATGTGTGCACACGACTAAATTGACTTACGTGGCTAAGGTGTATGTGCATGACTGATGGATTTACTTTAGGCGGCATGGGACTTCGGTATTGAACCAAGAATGGGCCAAACAGCTCGTTCCTATTGCCTTATTCTATTCTATTCTAAATCATCTCCTATACCTGAATCTTGAAAAGAATTTGTATAATTTTTTTTAATTCGAATCCAGTCGAGGGCTCTAACAAACATTCCGGATCTTAAGAACATATGCGGAAAAGAATGGAATAGAATGCAAAGACCAGACAAATAATTTATCAAAAATAACGAGAAGAAATTAGTTAGTGTTGAAGTGAATAATGGGTATTCTACAAAGCATTAAATGATTTTTATGCATAACTTCTGGTTATGTACGAATACTTTTTCCACTTTTAAATATTATAAGATATATTTCAATTCATTTATATCATACCTTTCTTTGTATTCTATGTATAGTTTATCCATATGAACCCAATCATTATATGAATAACAATTTAGAGTTCTTAAAAATGTAAAGGCAGCTCTTTATTGTAGTGAAACTAAACTTTGATTCCTATTAGTAATAAATGTGTTTAAATTAGTAACAAAACAAATCATTTCTAGTAGCAACAAGCCGAGGCAGTTATTCCTGATGTCAAATTATTCCTCATAAATGAGGCCAGACTAACCTTTATTCACATTTTTCAAGTCTAAAAGCTAAATTACTCTGTCATGATATGATGGGACAAAAATAAGCCCCCGTGTCCTACTCAGTTGGGGTTCAAATCTGTTTTAATCAATTTTTTCAGTTGGAATAATAATTGCGCACTGAGTAATCATTCCAAGCCTCGGTAGCGCAGTAGGCAGCGCGTCAGTCTCATAATCTGAAGGTCGTGAGTTCGATCCTCACTCGGGGCAGATTGATTTTAAGGCTCGTGTGAGTCTCATTGCAATATGGTACTGTAGCGGAATATTTAATTAATATTAAATCTAACTCGTGAATTTCGGAAACTTGAACTGTCGACTGAGAAGGAGGAAGCGAGAGATACAATTATCTGTCTTTTCCCCTTCATTTACTAGCGAACGCTCAGAAAAGCTTGGATACGCTTGCTTTTATCAATAAAACACAAAGTAGATTTTAGAATCCCTAAGTAGTAATGGTCTTCTGAAATATTTATATCAATTGGCTAATATATTTTAAATGAAAGATTTCCCACTTAAGTTTTGCACTCTGAGCTCCAAACATTCTCTTTCGAAACGTGTTCCATGTTTGGTCGTGGAGCGAATGTAAAATTTTGAATACCAAAAATAGTAAAAATTAACTCGAGTTTTTGTGCATTCAACCGATTTATTCAATTGAATAATAGCCTATACCTTATCCTCCACCCTTCATACCGTGCGAAATATCTCAAGACCTGTTGTAGGATGCGTTAAGTGGCGCAGAGAATGTGAAATGTAACTGAAGCCGCCATTTCCTTGACTGCGAGAATTCGTTAATGACTGCCTCGTGAATACATTGACTGACCGTAGCGCAACAATTCGTTCACTTGTGGTGGTAGTAGTGATGTGGTGATAGTAGTGATAGGGTACAGTGATGTGGAATGATGTGTTAATGTGTAAGGATGTGTGAAGGTGAACGGGTGCGTGGGGAATGCGAGCGGTTGGACCACAGAGCTAGGGCCATTGAAGCCAACTGCGTCACGCAGCGAAATACAAACAAAACAAGCAGCGTAAGCAAGTCTGAATGACGCCTATCAATTGGAATATGTCATATGAGAGCCTCGAAAACGTGGGAAGCATTGAAGAAACTAACGGTCAAAATGGACACGGCACATATCAAAGCAAAACCGGATGCGAAAGGAGGGGCTAAAAGTCAGGAGGCGTGTTTCTAGAAACCACCAACGGACTATATAAGCAGCAGTCAGGAAATCAAGGGAGGTCAAAAGAGCAAGGCGTCGTAGTGTGAACACGAGTGCTAGAAGCGACAACGATTCTACACGGGGTATCTACGAGCTGGGGGAAGCGATCGACGTAGAGGAAGCAGGAGGCAACGACAAACTAGGGCAAGCAGCCGATTTCAAGGAAGCCAAAGACAGAAGCATCGGTGAGAGGTAAGACTACTTCTGGGATAGGAAACAGAAATAAACGTAATAGGGCACCTCTATCAAAGCATAAGCGTACTAGGGCACCTCCATCAAGGCATGCACTTACGGAGGATTTTTTCTCTCATTTTAGGGAGGGATCTACGAGATCTACGAGATCTACGGGATCGATCAGGATCAGGATCAGGATCTAGCGAAATATGACGGGAACTACGGAATTTACAGGAGCTATCAGGATTTACAATATTCACAGTAACTACCATTACTTCCAAATTTACTACGACTTTTACTTCTGGGAGTAATTGGATCCTTAGAAAAGTTCAAATAAACTTGAGAAAGTTTCGCCAGTAATTAACTCGGAGGCCGGGATTTCAGCGCAGCTTGGATTTAATATCTACGTGATTACTTCGGAATATCGACAACAGGAACCAAGTGAAAATATTAATTGATACAACTATAACTAGTGCCCTTCAAACCAATGGAGGCTGGAAACCCGCGGGAGAAGCGCGCACACACACACACACACAGTGTAAACAACAGGACGCTAAGCGTAGAGCTCTTCCGAGTGTGTACGCATGTGTGATGAACGAAGTGTAACGTAATCCTTCTCTTTGTTAGTCGTCGAGAGTGAACTGAATAATTTTTGTCAGTGAATCTGGTTGATGGTATTGCAGTGATTATTAATTCATGAAAGTGTATTTAGTTAAGTGTTAAGGGTGAGATGAAATGAAGGGGTTGGAGTGATTTTTTAGTGAATTTTGTCGTGTTCGCGTGTACTGTACTTGGGATGTGTCGTTAGATGGGACAGTGTTTCAATTCCGCAACTATTCGGCTTTGTATGATTTGTATAATTATTTTTAGTGGAATACGTTGGTTTGAGCAGATGGATCACCTTGATTTCATAGCAATTTTACGTGTTCTACGTGTATTTTCTATGTGTTTTTCCAGCAAATGTTAAGCTAATTAATGGTGTTTATACCTTTCTTGTGTTGGCCTCATTAATGCATAATATATCATTCATATCAGGAGGTTTGGATTCCTCCAATTTACGACGTCTCTCTCTCTCGTTACGAAAATTGATTGCATTCAATTAACGTAAAATTACACTTCACCTTGTAGGAATTCAATTAATGCTCGTAATTATTACATATTTATCTTGTACCCGTGTAGAGAGAGCGCGTATCGCCACACACTTAACTGACCGTAGCGTAATAATTTGTTCACTCAACTGACTGCAGCGCAACAATTTGTTCACTCAACTGACCGTAGCGCAACAATTCGTTCACTCAACTGACCGTAGCGCAACAATTCGTTCACTCAACTGACCGTAGCGTAACAATTCGTTCACTCAACTGACCGTAGCGTAACAATTCGTTCACTCAACTGACCGTAGCGTAACAATTCGTTCACTCAACTGACCGTAGCGCGTGACGTTGTAGTAGACAGCGACGTCGTACAGCCCGAAGTCGAGGGTGTGTGGGGGGATACCAAGGCTGACATCAGAAGTACTGGAGTTGCCGAGGTCTAAGCTACTGCTGACGGCGGTGTGGCGGTCGTGAAGTAACGTGTGGTCCACCAGGGTATCCTCACCTGCTAGCTCCTGTAGCTCCTCTCTGAATTTCATCGTTTCAGTTCTGTTCGGTTTGACGCTCGGTACCGCCACCCACTCTTCATGTCGTGAAGTTACGAGGTGTGAATTAAGGTTCGTTATATAGCTGTGAATACATATATGTTATATTTGAACAGGCCTCAGTTTGACCTTAGGCGACATGGAATTTGGGTAGCAATCGAAGAATGCACCACTTTATTTGTCTCTTTTGCTGTTTTCTATTCTATTCTAACCTGACACGCACTGATCCACGTAACCCATACACAGCTCCACACAACCCACACACAGCTCCTCACAACCCACACACAGCTCCTCACAACCCACACACAGCTCCTCACAACCCACACACAGCTCCTCACACCCCACACACAGCTCCTCACAACCCACACACAGCTCCTCACAACTCACACACAGCTCCTCACACACAGCTCCTCATACACAGCTCCTCACAAGACTTCTCTCACCGATGCTGCTAACGCTGTCCTCATCACAATCAAGCAGCGCCTGCGACCGCACCCTGGCCACGGCCGAGCGCTTCACCGTCAGTAGGGGCCCGTTGACTGCAGTCTTGAGGTCGATGGTCATGCCCCTGCATGGGCCCTCGGGCACCACTTGACTTGAGGCAGTGCTCTCCTCAGTCCCGAAGGCGGTGTGCAACGTAGCTCGCACTGTCACCAGGGGCGTGCGTGGGAAGAACGTGTGCTGCAGCGTGCAAGAAAACCCGCTAAATTTCAGGCAATAAATCGGAGTTTTATTTTGTTTAAATTTTTACTCATGTGAGTTTAAAAAGAAGTGGTTCGTGGATTTTAGTTAATTTATTTCATGGATGATATGTTGCATAATAGATATGAATAGAGTCTTGAAATTTGTGGACATGAATGCAAATAATAGTTAGTTGTTTGAGACTTAGTATAATGGTTGTTGAACCAAAACTCGTTGTGGCAGGCCAGTGTGGTAATGAAGCAAGTCTTTGAAAATATAACACCCTGAATACCTCAGAATTCAGCAATTTTAGAAGCGATTTCCCAGGCAATGTAACAGAACACGGTAATCTCGATGCTTCGTTTAAAAGCTAGGTGAAATTGTATAAAAAATATTCTTGTGCGTTAAAAAATGAATCTGTCGCGCATACGTCATGAAAATGGTAGTTATTTTTTAAAAAGGTTTGTATAATTCAACTGCACTTTAAACAGTTGAATGGTGTGAGTGGAAATGTTAACAAACACAAAAATTATTCATTTAAAAATTTATGATTGAGAGTATAACTGTTATAAGTCCTCCCATCTCTATTTACTCCTGAAGCCTATGCATGATTGAGGCGCGTTTACGAGACTGACATGCTTGTGCATGATTGAGGTGCCTGTACGTGACTAATATTTCAAGTTGAGACGGAATGGGACTTGGGTAGCAGCCCAAAAATAGACTAAATGGCTCGTTCCTTTTGCCATATTTTATACATTCTAAAAGAACAAGCAGCGTTATTTATCAATTTTTAAAGTTGATGGTGATTTCCTAAAAAATGTTGACATTATCTAACAAGTTTTGGAAAAGGGAAGTCATGTTACTACGCCCTGAATATGGTTATTAAAAGAGAGAATTTGGTTGGTCATAATTCATTTTCATTTGTTATGGAATATCCTTAGCCTTAAGATTTAATGTTATTTATCAAAAAGAAAAATATCTTTACCTGAATGTGGTGTATATATGCATTATGTTTTCACATATATTGGCAAACTTGGCAAAAAAGTTGTAACTCAACTATTTAACATAATAAAGTCATCACTCATTATAAACTGAGTTGTTACTCAAATATATAACATTATAAACTCATCACTCATCACAAACTGAGTTGTAACTCAATTATATAACATAATGAACTCATGACTCATTGAAAATTGAGTTATAACTCATATATATATATATAACAATAATGTCATCACTCATTACAAACTCAACTGTAACTTTATTCGTGAGTTCCTTCGTCTGCCATGTGACAGGGGTAGCCAGCAGAGCATCACACTCTCCTCCTCTCCTCCACCCAACAGGGGGATCTCCTTCTCCTAGGTCCACAGTCAGACACGCTCCCTGTATCTGTACACAGATACCAATGATCGTCTTACAATCATTATCTGTAGACCAGCACTGTAATCGTGTTATTCATTATCTGCAGCCCAGCAATAATAATTGTGTCATAATCATTATCAGCAAACATTGACCACTAATTGTTCTATATTCATTATGTACTCTCAGTAAATATCAATTTTACGCAATTTAAATTCATGTATTTTCACTTGTATTCTAAAAAGAAAATTGCAGAGTAACTTAAATACTGGTAGCAACTTCCGTAGAGTAATGGTTACTCGACTGAATGCTGTAATACATATGTAGAAGGCGCAAAGCAATGCATCCTCTTACAAATGTTTCCTACAATACAGCAGTAGGGCTCAGGTGGAGACATTTTCACATTCCATTTAATATCGCAGCTTATTTGAGGTATACGAGTATTTGTGTGATAGAAATAGCATCCTTACGGAAGCACATGATTGACTACCTGCAGAAACTAGGAAAGTCCTCGAGTTTGTGAGTCTAGTTTGGTTATGTATCACAGAAGTAAGCGTGGCAAGTCAGGTTGTGTATCATAGAAGTAAGCGTGGCAAGTCAGGTTATGTATCACAGAAGTAAGCGTGGCAAGTCAGGTTATGCATCACAGAAGTAAGCGTGGCAAGTCAGGTTATGTATCACAGAAGTAAGCGTAGCAAGTCAGGTTATGCATCGTAATCTAATTAATACAATAGCGTTATTCCTAACTTATCGCTTCTTATTAGGTTGATAGAATAAAGAATATCGTAAACTGAACTCCTCTCTTTCGAAAACAAAAGCCGAACTCGTATGAAGCTAATGCCATTGTTTGTCTAATGTCTCTATATTTAAAAAAATCTAATTCATTATTGTATAAAAACATAAAAAGAATTCTTGAAGCTATGTACCGATAGAGGCAAGAAAATGAGCTCTGAATGTTAAATTATAAAAAAACATCAAACTCTACATAACTTAGACAATATGTGTATTAAGCAATGCAAATTACTGTATGGTAAACGAAGAAAATTGTACTTTGAAAATTATAATAATGCGGACACCAATAGAAAATAATTCGAACAGATCAATTTTTAACAGTTAATTCTCATTAAATTTGCGTTTGTTATGCTTCATAGATATTAAACTCTTCCTTTAGTTCTTCACTATTACACAGCGATTTTTCATTTGTATTTCCAGGCTTTTTTTAAAGCACCCAGCAATCACCATCGTACAACCGTCCCAAACTATACGATTTCTAAAAAAATAAAATGTTTTTCTTTGTGCTTGACGATTTATATCTTTTCTCAAGACATTGGCTGAATCACACCTAAATAAATCACTTTTCTTATATCAGGAGTATATTCTCCCAGAACTGTGCTGGTTGTTCCATATGCTAGCGTGAGGAATTATAGTAATTTATCGTGTCGACAAATAAGACCAACTGAAATGACAGTGACTCAGGTGGTCATGTGACTAAAAGAACCGTCAAAAAACACTGCAACCATGAAGCTGGAGGGACGAATCACTGTGTTGTAGGTTGGTCATTTAATTTCAGCGTACCAGCAATATCCACACCATATGAACGCTGCAATTTTCATCACATGTACACTGCAATATCCACATCACATGTACACCGTAGTTTTCAGATATTTCAGCGTGGTAGTTCGACAGATAGCTGTCAGATCTTTATATAATAGATGCCCTGGAGACCCACACCACCAAACGCAACATATTTCAGATATCAAACATAAATGATTAGATTTAGATAAATTCTCACCTCTGGTAACATGACCCCAATAGCCAGGGGCATGTTGGCTCTGATGAATGGAGGCTGTACGAGAACTGTGATGGGAGTCAGGGGGTTACGCACCATAATTTCTGTGAATGCAGGTAAGGAAGGACCGTTGAAGCCACCTCCAGATGCCAGGCTCACGGTATAACTACCTTCCTGAAATGCAACAATTAGTTAAATAAATACTTTTGCAAGAAATATATGTGAAAAGTATAGAATGGAATTTGTTTAACTGTACTGGAAAAAAATTGAGAGTTAATTAACGCAACCAATCAAATCAAAATAAACCCTCTTCTGATGCCTTCGTAAATTGCAACAAGTAATTGAATATCTTAGTAATTGATACAAAAAGTATAGAATTTAATTAGTACAGCTGCACTCAAGTAAATCCTTCTATACTTGTGTACCCAGCCGTCAAAAATGACGGCAGAGATTTTGTGATAATACCCGTGCCAACAAAAATGATGGAAAATACTGTTGGAAAGACATTAAATAAAATTACAGATAAGAACCCAATGTAATATATTTAGTTTTATATATATTTACAAAGGACAAAAGTCTTAATTGAGTATTTCTTTAATGACAACATTCCTAGTGAAAACTAAGACACTTAGTTTTCTACTGCTGCAATTGACTCTGCAATTCGTGTCATATTCGAGTACAATGTACCCGAATCATAGGGCAGTATCCCGCCGAACTCGGTATCCACGATACGGACTCGAGTATATAAGGCTCTGGATCTCTCTAATTTTTTTTAAAGTGACACGAAACATATAAATAAATAAATATATAAATAAATATATACACACACGACGGTCATTCTTAGTATTAGATTAGATAATAATACACAGTTTGTTGCTTGCTTGTTTGGTCCGTCTTTTTGTCACGCTTTTAAGGATTTAGATAGGGTATACATGTATTGGTATCCACACTATAATGCTTACAATACGAGTACATATATACCCTAGCGAATAGGGTATATTCGGTAGGGTATACATGTATTGTAAGCATTGTATTGTGGATACCAAAGGCACATCCTTCAATTTGAAAACTCCTTCACAAAGCCCGCATCCACTGTTAAATTAAACGAACAAATTTGGTAAAAAACACGTGACTTTTTACGTGTGGGTCTACTAGTTTTCTTATAAACCAAAATACAGGAACTGTCAGTTAACATGAAGGCAACACAGTTTTGACAAGGGTGTGACGACACAATGACTGTGAGCTGTGCTGGTTCATAACTTCTTCAATTTTCAGTAATTCTATCTGGCAATTGTATGCATACTCAAAAAAAACTGAAGTCCTGTGTCATTGTGACTTCAAACATTTCAAAGCATGATCCCATCATTTCTTGTCTACATATTCCTTGTCTTGTCTTCATATTTCTTGCCTTGTCTTTGCTACATATTTCTTGTCTTGTCTTTGCAACATATTTCTTGCCTTGTCTTTGCAACATATTTCTTGCCTTGTCTTTGCTACATATTTCTTGTCTTGTCTTTGCTACATATTTCTTGTCTTGTCTTTGCTACATATTTCTTGTCTTGTCTTTGCAACATATTTCTTGTCTTGTCTTTGCAACATATTTCTTGTCTTGTCTTTGCAACATATTTCTTGTCTTGTCTTTGCAACATATTTCTTGTCTTGTCTTTGCAACATATTTCTTGTCTTGTCTTTGCAACATATTTCTTGTCTTGTCTTTGCTACATTTTTTGTCTTGTCTGCGTATAGGGTGTCGTAAAAATGTATAAATTTTTAAAAGGCTGTAGTTTGAATACTACTGGTATTCATAAGGTGTACATAGAGTAGGTGACTACGTATTCTGGGTACAAAATGAAACTTTAGATTTTGCTCTTTTGAATGAGACCTGTCATAACGTACTAGCACCTATAGTATTTAAACTAGAGGCATTTAAAAATGTCGTTTACATTTTTTGGCACACCCTGTATGTTGGGCTTATTGAACACGCTAGTTTACTTCCCAAGGTTAATTCCCGCAATAGTTCAAATCGAAGTCTAAAAGCGGTAACTATTACATGTTTCGTCTTAGAAGAAACCTAATAACTAAACCCACACTTAGTAGCACGAACACCACACAAACTTTCGTACCTTTTAAAGGTTTCGTACTTTTTCACACGAAATTATCCATACCTTTTCAAGCTACCGAACTTTTTCGTACAAAGCTATTTGTACCTTTTCAAACGAGATGACGAATGGTAAGTTGGGTTGGGTCTTCAGCTGTCCGAGATAGGTGAGGTTCCAGTAAGTGACGTCACTACCAGCAGAGCTGTTGCTGGAAATGAGTATCTCTGTGCCAGGAGTCACAACTGGGGTCAGGCTTGCAGAAGAAGGGAGCGCGTCTCCGTTTTTTGAGCGCACCAAAACTTGGCCCACTTTTGACCTTTTTCTTACGTCAATCTGGCAATAATAAGAGTTTCGTGAATTAGACTTGTGGTAAACAATGGTGGATGTGGAAATGCTAGAGAATCTGATTAATGGGGATATCTTGAATAGCATCATTGTACAATAATAGAGACTATGTTTGTTACTCATTCTTTTATGTAATAGGTTATTGATGTTTCGAAGCTTTTTCGCAACGAATTAAGTATTTTAGCCTGTATCCTCTATAAAAGGGGCAGTTGAGCCCCTTTTTCTACAGCGTATATTCAAGTAAAAAACAATTCGTTAGTTATTGAGAAGGGTAAGATAGAATACTATTTAAAACTAAACTTGCCATTTTAATTTAATACTTGAACTTGCAAAACTCGACAAAATAAGTTACGTTCATGAAATAAAAATCAGCAGATTTCTTGGTATTCAACACGCTTTCTAAGACAATAATTAAAACATGTTCTTTGTAGCAGGCAAGACATGTGTCTCCAACAACCGCCGTTCGTGATATACACGACAACATTTCCATGCGTTTAACATTATTTTCTCAAGGCAAACCACTCAGTGACTCAAGTTTCACCTAAATACTTATTATTACATGGAGTACTAATAAACATAGCTTTTGCTTAAAAAAATAGCACAAATGCCTTATGTGGCACACAATGTAGAGTAACATCTAGTTACTTAGTATAACCCACGTATAATAATACGTATAGAATAAGCGTCTTGAGTTTAAGTTATGTATATCATCAAAACCAAACAGAAAACAGCAAAACGGAGTTCAGATTTGAAATCGGCATGAAGAAACTACATTAAAAAACTAAACATCACGGCAGACATCAACAGCTTACTCATCAGTGTCATCACTAACTCGAGTTACGGAAGTCACCAACTCCATACTAATATTTCAAACACCAAAAAATAAGTTGATTTTAGCGTATAAATTTCTATGAATCATTGTAGGAACATTTCTGCAAAAAATCTGTCACAGATACCGCAATTCTATAAATGAAAGCTAAATAAAATATGATACAAAGTCACCTCAAGAGAAGTCTTCTGCTCGGAGACTGGGTTACTGAACGTCGCTGTCAGGATCACAGCTGCCGCCGCAGTGAACGTTTTAGAAACGTTCATAGACGTTTCACCCTCTGCCACGTTCAGCTTACGGGTGACAGGGGGATCTGGACCCCCATTTGAGCCCCAGTCCAACGTGACGTTGAGGGTGTACAGCCCCGTGTACAGGGAGATGTTCGGGATGTTGATGCTGAATGTGGCCGTCGTCAGGCCTTCGGGAGACGAAGTTAACATCATGACAGTACTGATTTCTTGTATGAACTGTACGAACTTTATTGAATAAAAATTATGTTAAATACAGGGTGTCTCAAAAAAATGTACTCACCCTTTAACCGTTGCTAACATGCTGTCTTCTTTGTGTTGCAGGTGTGAGGTTCGAACCTTTGCGAACATGATTAAATGTGATTAAAGAATCATGTTCGCAAAGGTTCGAACCTCACACCTGCAACACAAAGAAGACAGCATGTTAGCCACGGTTAAAGGGTGAGTACACTTTTTTGAGACACCCTGTAGAAACTCTACTGAATAGGAAGTATATTCAATAAGAAGTATATTCAATAGAAAGTATATTCAATAGGAACTACATTAAAAGGAAGTATATTCAATAGGAACTATATTAAATATGAACTATATCGAATAGGATCTATGTATGACAGAAACTATATTCAATAGGAATTATATTGAATATGACCTAGGTTGAATAGGAACTTTATTCAATAGGAACTAAACTGAATAGGGAATATATATATAAAATAAGAACATTATTTTAATTTAGCGAACCAGAAACTCGAGAGGCCAGACAACCTCCGCTCCACATAAGAATAAAATAAATAAACCCAAAACGTAATTATTTCTAAAGATGGCGGCCAGTTCGTTGCGTTGATTAACTCAACTGAAAAACTGAAAAAAATTACTTACCTCATGACACATTTGAAACATGTTTTTAGTTTCAGAGAAGCTGTTGGTGTTAATAGAATTGCTGTAATTAACAAGAGCTTAACACGTTGATTCCAAAGTGGTACATATGTGTACCACTTAGGTTAGGTTCTGTAATTTTTTCCGATCCTTCTAGTGACCATGTGTACAAAGTGAAGTTTTACACCAATCAGGCAATCAGAGTCAACGTGTTAAGTTATTTACTTGCAGAAGTTTAAAACTTTCACTCATGAACGAATATTTCGAAAAATGGATAATACTTGAATTGCTTATAATCATGAAATTAAAGTGTTGTACAAAAACCTCGGTATGTAATTCGAATTCTATTCTTCATCGATTTTCCTTAATTTTTCCATCTAATAACGCTGGAATTCCAATTGTGTACATACATTGCTCCTCTTCATTTTAAATATGTAAATATATTTTTCATGTTAATTTCTAATATATGCATGTATTGTTTTTGTTTTTCAAACTCTAATGAGGATAAATTTAAGCAACAAATGTTGACGCAATGATGCAGTGAAATAAGACCATGTAAAATGGAGCCGCTATTTATAACGTCATTATTTGTTTTTCAAATAATATTGGTTCAAAACTTTGTATTTACCAATTACAACAGTTTTGTAAAACTGCGATCGTATTGTACAAGCTGCTATACAATTACTGTATCAAAAAAACTTTTTTTTAACTTAAAACACGCATCACTGCTTAATTTTTTGCACATGAATTTAGATGAACATCTTTTACATGTTACCTGATATTGGTTTATCTTAAATACTGTCTATTACAACGCTGTTATCAAATATTTTATAAAAACTATGCTCATTTTCATTTAAGAGCAATATTCAACTTAACAACTTGACCATTCAACTTGAGAACTTTACCATTCAACTTGAGGCCTTTACCATTCAACTTGAGAACTTGACCATTCAACTTGACAACTTTACCATTTACCTTGAGGCCTTTACCATTTACCTTGAGAACTTTACCATTTACCTTGAGAACTTTACCATTTACCTTGAGAACTTTACCATTCAATTTGACAACTTTACCATTTAACTTGACAACTTGACCATTCAACTTGACAACTTGACCATTCAACTTGAGAACTTGACCATTCAACTTGAGAACTTGACCATTCAACTTGAGAACTTGACCATTCAACTTGAGAACTTGACCATTCAACTTGAGAACTTGACCATTCAACTTGAGAACTTGACCATTCAACTTGAGAACTTGACCATTCAACTTGAGAACTTTACCATTCAACTTGAGAACTTTACCATTCAACTTGAGAACTTTACCATTCAACTTGGGAACTTTACCATTTACCTTGAGAACTTTACCATTCAATTTGACAACTTGACCATTTAACTTGAGAACTTGACCATTCAACTTGAGACCTTTACCATTCAACTTGAGACCTTTACCATTCAACTTGATAACTTTTCCCTTCAACTTGAGACCTTTACCATTCAACTTGAGACCTTTACCATTCAACTTGAGAACTTTACCATTCAACTTGAGAACTTTACCATTCAACTCGAGACCTTTGCCATTCAACTTGAGACCTTTGCCCTTCAACTTGAGAACTTTACCATTCAACTTGAGAACTTTACCATTCAACTTGAGAACTTTACCATTCAACTTGAGAACTTTACCATTTAACTAACTTTACCACTTAACTTGAGAACTTTACCAATTAACTTCAGAACTTTACCATTTAACCTCAGAACTTTACCATTTAACATGAGAACTTTACCATTTAACTTGAGAACTTGACCAATTAACTTGCAGACACAAATTCGTCATCTGCAGATGTGACACAGCGTAGGTGATAAAACAAGTCTCTCACCTGGTGGCACAAAAACGATGCTTCTTTCTGCCTGCAGGGTTGCGTAGCTTGCAGCCAAAGGAGTGTAGACAGCTATGCGTTTTCTCTGAAAGCTTTTTTTAGTACACCCATCATCATGAGGAACTTTGTGAGGCGTTACAGAGACGTCATTATGATCAGCATCTTCCGTGAGGTAGCTGGTGGCAAAGCTGAGGTTGTGGAAGGTCATGGAACACCCATCCTGCGTCACGTTCAGGAATAAAGAATGCGAACCTTCGTGGCTCACGTTGAACACTGTGAAGCCAATCACTGGACCAACATCTGCCCATAAAATTACCGTCGAAAGAATCAGCAACTCATTTGCACATCTTCAAAATTTTTGCGTTTAAAACACCCTGAAAAGAGGCTTAAGATTTTGAGCAGATCTCTAAATAGACGACTTGGTCATCCTTGTCCTAACTTATGTGATATATTGAAAATTTAAATAAATAACATATTTTGTTAACATTGGATGTCGTCTACGATGAAAAATGCTCACTCTAGCGCTACGACTAAAATTTTCAAATTTTCCGATGTTTTAAAACCGTGTTAACACAACACACTTAGACAACACATAAACAAATATCGCATTCTTACACTAAATTGTTTCCTTAATACGTGAATATGGGAGAAAAAATGTTTACAATTATAAAGAAACAGAAGTTCTTTCGGTCGTTGCCCGAGTACTTTAACATTTCGATGGAGTTACAATTACCATTTACAGTTCGATACAACCAAAACAATATTCTCGACTAGCAATGCCCCTAAGAAAAAGGAACGCTTAGCATCAAAAACTAATAATTGATTAAACGTACATTTACATTCGTCGAAATTTTTGCTCAATATGATGCAGGTATTAATATGACGCAAGTGATACCACCAGCTTGGTTGACTACCACCAGCTTGGTCGACTACCACCAGCTTGGTTGACTACCACCAGCTTGGTCGACTACCACCAGCTTGGTCGACTACCACCAGCTTGGTCGACTACCACCAGCTTGGTTGACTACCACCAGCTTGGTCGACTGATGAGCGAACCCGCTTGCGATGCAGGAAGACCTGGGTTCGAGGTCCGCTGCCGCCGTGGTCTGTTGTGGTTGATCATTGGCAGCTAGAATTACGACATGGGACTTGGGCGCCGACCCAAGAATGAGCCAAAAGGTTCGTTCCTATCGCCTCATTCTATCCTATTTCCCTCAACTGCAGTAAACGTTCCTGCTTTCCTTAGACACCTCAACGTGCAGGTTTGTGTTTAATAAACCCTGAGACGCTGTTGCTTTTCGGTCTTGACATTTTTCGAACAGGGGTCCGGTGCGAGGGAGTTGGAAGCTCTTCCTTTGTTCCGATACCTCAATTTAAAAACCCTTGCGATATTTTCTTTACACGTGCCAGCGCTTTTCTACAAGAAAAGGTCAAGTATGACGCAAGTCGACCATGTATCGATGTGATAATTGCGTTGGTATCTTTGCCTAACGATCTGTCCGTGCAGGGTAATTGTTGCTTTGTGTTCAGCCAGTGTACAAGGGAGTTTCAAGCAGGAATATAACTCCCAACTCTAATTTAAAAAAAAAATAACAAAAAAAGGCCAGGTATGCCATTCCCTGGTCTCCTCGAGACAGGGGTGTTGACTTTAAGAAAATTATTGAACTTTGCAACGCCCTGACTAAAGATAAAGCATGAGGTGAAGTCATCGTTACGCTAACTGGCGTAAATAACTCGCAAGAAATAATCGTTGTTTAGTTTACAAATACACACTCGTAAAATCGGCGCGTGTGAGGGATAGAATAGCTAAGAATATACTTTACGAAACCCTTTAGTTAAAAAGTTCAATTAATAAATCACACTCACCGAAAATTTGAACATCATTGTCATAATTTTTTATTATTTCAGTTTTTATGATATACAAATAATGGATGTAGTGTGGACTTTGAATTCTCTCATCTGGAAGTAAAATTTATCTAATAAATTCATATACATGACATCATACATCCTAAATTCACCCTCGCTGTTGTTCAATTGGTGTTTTTGTATCTGAAATACAGTGTAGGATCCAAATACAAATAATCTATGAAGAAAATAATTTTAATTTTGATCATGAAAACCTGTGGATCGAAAGGCCTAGAAATTTTCTCTTTCATATGTTTCTCAATTTTTTTCCGTTGGAAGAATAAAGGAATTCCGGAGGAATTTTTCACATCCGGAAAACATTCTCCGATCAGAAGGAAAAAAACTGATGGGGCAAATTAGGTTTCATACGTGAGGGAATTTAAAAGAACCTAAAGTTGTGTCAGACTTTAAAGTCTTTTGAGCTTGAGGTACATTATCATCGTAACATCAACGGTTTTTTAATCGGTATCCGTTGTACGAAACTCCAGACACAGAAGCAAAACTAAATAATGTTACACTTCAGTGTAGATAGAGTTCGATTTAAATCAAGTTTGTCTTATACAAAGATTGTCAAAAACATTACGGTTTGAAATTTTAGTTCGATCATTTCTAAAAATACTTATTTAAAGTCACATATTTTGATCAAAAACTTCCTTAAAACAGAAAAGTGCCCGGTACGAATAATTTTGTTCCATTTTTTTATTACTGTATCTTCCAGTCCAATACTCTCGTCAAATTAACATATATTTCTGTCATAAATTTTCGTAGCTTATTCCCACGAAAGACAGAAGTTAACATTAATTCGACAACATAGTAAGCATGGGCTTGCAAATGGACATCAAGTAACCACAGTTCTCTGGGGCAAATTTTCTCACGTCTTAGTTCACGCATAGCGAATTTGGGCACCACTTTTAACACGTTGACTCCGAAGTGGTACGTATGTGTACCACTGAGGTTAGGTTCTGTAATTTTTTCAGATCCTTCAAGTGACTACGCATACAAAGTGAAGTTTTACACCAATCAGGCAATCGGAGTCAACGTGTTAATACACTCTATAGTCTATACAGATGTTATGATTTCACTCACGCTGGTACTTGACGGTATTCAAGATGACATCATCGAGGACTACGTCAAGACTGTACGTTCCTTCAGACAGAGACTCGCTCCATTCAACTGACGTGACGCTGCCCAGCAACATCTCTCTAGGGGAGATTTGCCACTTCATGCCCTCTGCCCCCCAGCATGCCACCAACACCAACACTGCAAGATATTCGTTAAAGAAAAATAGCATGAGAGCGTGTTACTAACACCAACACTGCAACATATTCGTTACAGAAAAATAGCGTGAGAACGTGTTACTAACACCAACACTGCAAGATGTTCGTTACAGAAAAAGAACGTGAAAGGGAGTACTAAACCATGAGCATAAATAACAGTTCCTGCGTAAAGTTTTTAGAAAAATGCTAGTATCTTGATGACTCCTAAAATTTTCTTATCTTATTGGGGGCATTTCCATCAGAATTACTGATAGGAATATTTGAAGTGGACACAATTCATGAAGGGAAGGCAATACATGAAGCATCGCGTAACTGCAGCACGTAAACTAAATGCACTGCATAATGTGTTGCGTGGCTGTACACGTTAAGGGAACGCAATTCATAATGTGTTGCGTCGCTGAACACGTTAAGGGAACGCAATGCATAAAGTGTTGCGTGGCTGCAACACGGAAAGTAAATGGAATACGTAAAGTGTTGCGTGGCTGCAACACATAAACTAAACGCAATACATGAAGTGTTGCGTGGCTGTACACGTTAAGGGAACGCAATTCATAATGTGTTGCATGGTTGTACACGCTAAGGGAACGCAATACATAATGTGTTGCGTGGATGTACACGCTAAGGAAACGCAATGCATAGGCATCAAGTGGCTGCAATAATATGAAGTGGTTGGAAAATTACTTTTCCCAGCGTTATGGGATCCAAAAAGAAGCTAACATAACGTTATTAGTGTAAAAAGTTGGAAAAAATACTTTATTCAAAAGAGGAATTGATAGATATTACTTCCTTTTAGTGGTTAAAAATTCAAGAAATCATTATTATCATACCTGACACATGGAATATAAACACATAAATGTTCAAGAGTTATGTATAACTCCCTGAAAGGAATCTCTTTAAAAAATATGCATATTTATTTAAATAAAACAGTTGGTATCGTCTTAGTATAAGTGCATTTGTTTTTTCCTACAATTGAAACTCTGTGCGTAATACTAACTAATTTCCGTGTCCCGTAACACAGAGACGCCCTGTGTATGAACTTTAGAACTATCAATGAATGTGTAGAGAAGTATTGGTACAGAGTACGTTAGGTTAGGTTAGGTCTAGCTTGGTTTGAGATACAGAGCGACTCAAAAGTACGTTTACTTGAACAGGTGACCAGGATGAGAACTAGAAAGTTTCGTTGCAAGTTTGTGTGAGTTGTGAAGTCAGGTACACCTGACAGGCTGCCCTGAGCATGCGTTCTGTTGAACGCAAGTTGATGCTGGCCAGCACTCACCTGCAGAGGGTCCAAGAGATCCCCAAAATAGCTTGAAATTAATCATCGTTGGAACTTTAGTTTTATAGGTACCACTGATGTACTAAAGGTTTGTCATATTTAACAGATTGTTGCCTTTTTCTTGCAGTCAAATGCCTTTCTAAATACTGAATGTCTCATTCACAGGATAAACACATTTTTTCCTCCGTAGACTACGCACAGGCACGACCCAGTCTTCCAAACTGTTTCAACACTTCGAATTAAAAATCCAAGAATGACTAATCCTTTTTCGTTTTCATGTATCCAACAGCTCCATTCACGCCTCACCAGCGACTGTGACCGTGAAGCTCCACTGTTCTCTTTTATTATTGGCCACATAGCGTGCAGCAAACGGCCCAGTACACAACACGTGTTTACCTACAACAAGCACACCGCTTATCAAAAACATCGGGCTTGTGTTTGTCGTCGATTACAGCAGCAAGCTTTGCGAACCCAGAAAAACGTCTAAAATTTCAACAGCGTTGAGCATACAGCGAGCATATCATGTAGAATGAAGTTAATTTCCAATAGAGTATACAGTGTACGTATAGGGTTTACATCAGGTAAGATAACTCACTTCCAGAAATCAAGCATGATATTGACCCAATAAAAAATATAAGCTCGTGTTTTCAGGTATTAGTTTCGTACAATTCATACTAAATGGTAAGCAGGATATTAAACAATCCCTACATAGTGAAATAGAATACAATAATCATTTTTTTGTTATCTCACCGTGTCTATTGACGCTTCTACACATAAATCATCGTCTCAGCGTGGCGTCAGCAGCTTTAGTTACGTGCAACAATCTCAATAATACTAGACTTTATTAAGTGAAGTGACGTTATAATTATTCTATTTTATTTGACTTTCAGAAATTCAAAGAATTAACTCGAGTTAATGATGTCTCTCATAAGGCTGGATAATAATGGACAATTATATTGCTTATTAATATGTATTGATGAGTCAGGTTGATATAAAGTCGCTGTAATAAATTATTTTTTTCCAAATTTAAGTCGTATAACTACGTAGGGGAATTTGACCGAACAAACTTTGTGATCATGCTACTTATTTTTGGTGTTTTGGAATTGTAATACACCATCTACACAGTTTATATACAGTGTTAACGAACGGCACACAAATTTACAGCACAGCTGATAGAATTATTATGAATTATATTTATTTTACATAATGGTACCCATAAAGCCGGACACTTACATATATTCATAAATTTGTGGTCATGAATGAAGTTTTTGATTGCTTTCTAGAAGTACAAAGTCGGAGCAAATTTTGACAATTTTATACACTGGCAGCCAATACGTATACACAGACGAGAAATTGTTTCACTCAAAGCCTCACCTTAATTGTCAAAACTCAACACAGTCGGGTATTGCAAATCCTTTTAATGCTTTCAAGCTCCATTTTGGTAAGTATTGAAATATATATCAGTTGAACTATGATAAGAACACTAACGAGTTGCCTCAATAAAAAACGTAAAAGAAGGAAATCGTATTTTGAAGGGTGAATTAGTCCCCTAAAGCCTATTTTGTATGCTAACTAGCAAAAAAGTTCTCTGCGCATTTCAGTGGGCTGTCTTTTTGCTTCACATTAACTAAGGCGGAAGTAAGATAGACTACTTAGATAGACACTCTCCTAGACTATGGAAACATGCACTCTGAGATACTTTGGCTAGACGACTCAACGCCCCTAGTCCTGAGACTTCTATGTTAAGTTTTATTCATTAGATCATAAAGAGGTAACCATTGTGTACGTTTTTGTAATTTCTAAATGTCCTTGCCAGTCTCTGCCTCACCTCAAGTCACCAATGAGAACGATGGGAACAGTCACTGGCAACATCATTACTAATCTTAAAATCTTAGCATAATGGATTAAAAATTCAACGTAAATATTTTGTATATTAGATCGAAGATATGTTGCTTTTCTCCATTTCTACTCATGACATGGGGCCGCACTTCAAACAGTGCCAGAATAAGGCAACCTGCCCAAGGTTTAAACAGAACTGTGTCTAGAAATACGGCTGTGAATCGGGGTTTATTTATGATAAAAAAATATTGAGATCACTGTAATTTTTTTATTTTTTCTCCGTTGTTCATTTATTTAATGTACAACTAACGAATCTAAAATTTCATTTAAATATAAGTAGTTTTCTGGACTCCATGCATATGAACTGAATTTGAAAAAAAACATTAGACCCAATTTATTTAACATTATTAACAATTTACTTCAAAAATGTGGAACAGAACTCATTTCAGAATCTTTTTATTTTGCATTTGATTGCCAATGAAGAAAAGTTTTCTGATCAATTAAAACACATGCAAATTCTTTTTAGATATACTCATGCCGCAAACCAGAATATTTTCATAAAATAGATTTTCGAAGCTGTAATCGAGATTTTTTCAAAGGTATTATCTATATGCATTATAAATTTGATTTCGCTGCTCATGAGCACAAATATTAATATTCGTGTATATAATAATGAACTTCCTGAAAAGCCGATAGGTACATCCTTCACTTTTTGAAAATGAGTCGGATTAACCAAATTAATGACTTATCTCGGGATAAATGTCTGACCAAAACGAGAGACTCGTTCATACCATGCGATTTCAAAAAGAATCTGAAATCAAACTAAGTGATATATATTCCCATGAACATGATTATGAGTGAACATTGTATTTTATTTAATCTAAATTTCTCCCATTTATTGCATTCCCATTCACTGAATTTCTTCATCTGAATATGATACATAAAAATATCTGTTGGTGAAACCTAACCAAATAAGTAATCGCATTTAATGCGTACTAGTATATTTAATTATACTCGATTTTATATTAGTTAGGGTAAAGGATCATTGCTTCATGAGTATTTTTCAGTAAAAGTAATTTATTTCATTGTCAATGAGCATAGTAAGAGTCATCAGGTGTGTACAAGTTGTTCGTGCGTTGCAAACAGGTGTTCATATACTTTTTTCAAGTATTTTTGTAACATACATAGTAAATAATATGGAAAAAATTTTAGACTGTCGGCTAGAGTTTTGACTATTTTTGAAAAACATCAAAAGTTTAATTTTGATAAATCTATACAATTTCATTATTTTACTTTTAATTTATTCTCCGAAATATTAAAATTTTATTTTCTTGTATCAACATTTTGATCAATTCAAATAAATACAACGTTAAGTGATAATTCATTGTGCAAATTTTTGTGTGAACTCGACGTTTTAATCGTGTAGTTTGTGATTTGTATGCTATCTGTATTCTGGCAACATTTTAGAGCTCCGCTGTCTTCTCTTCAGTTCTTGTTTTTCTTTACTCAGGCAACATGGTAGGTTGTGTGAAAAATGTGAATTATTTCTATCTGAGTATACGTTGTGAATTTTCTTGAATACTCTGGTAAAAATTATTATTATTATTATGGGATATGTTAAAATTGTGGTATGTTTTTGTTTCAGGGGAAAGACCTCGTTCACAAACATGACCGGAAGGCCAGGCGAAAGGCCCCTAAATCTCAGGATATTTACCTGCGACTTCTTGTGAAGGTGAGCCATTTTGTCCTAGTTTTTATTCGAATCGTTCATATTTTGTATATTGTTTGTGTCAGTCATTGTTATTATTGAATTCTTATATCGTGCCGAACCGTTGAGGCTGTTGAAGTGTAGTTTTGAGGTACAATAATATAGCAATTTTGCCTGAGACCTAGAGTTAGGTAGTTCAAAAATGTTATGAAATTTAGTTTATTTGTTGTTGCTAGTTTGCAAAAGCTTTCAAGTTTGAGTATATCACAGATTTTTGAGGAGAAATGTTGTGCTGCAAAGGCATTATAGGTGTTGTAACGGCAGCGTGGTTTTGACTTTGAGTTTTTAAACTTCACTGAAAGTTTCTCAAAAATTAAGTATAGCCAAAAATTGTGTCCATGTAATCATTGTAAACAATGCAAATAGATTTTGATTGTTCAATGATGCTCTCAAGTTATATCAAACTATATTATTGTGGGAATACCTTACTGAAAAGCTAAAACCATTGTATATATCTTGCATCAATGCATAGAAGCATTTGCCTCTCCTAAATTAAATGTAGTTGTCATTAAAAAGGCTATTGATATTGCAGTGTTTTTTTTTGGATGTACTGTAATTTTTCTAGTGCATTATTAGGTGAAATTGCATGTAGTAATTAACTTTGAAGATGTTCAGTATCTGTAGGGTAGAGTTGTTCAATTCCAGCATCTCCAGTTAATTTTGAAGAAAATTTCTGCAGGATACAAGTGACATGATAGTGCATACTGTTTGTATTCAAAGGGATTATTTTTTATGAATCTGTACTTTTAATATTTTAAAATTATAACATGGAATATAAGAAGCCACATTGACAATGCACTTTTCTTGCTATGGTTGCTGAGTTAAGAGGATAATTAGTTGATGTAATTCACCTTATATTTGATAGTATATGCATCATACAATCTCATTAACTTGTATGTTCTCAGGAATTTGATAAAATATAAAGTTTTAGGCTACAGTACAATATTATAGAGATGAACTAAAGTGCACAGTTGTAAGTTCTCATGACTGATGAATTGTGAAATACTTTGTGATAAATTAGAAAAATTAATTTCTGCAATCAAAATTCATGCATTTTAAGTGATGTCCAGGTGATCAGCTAAGAAAGCCAGATTTTTTGGGCAGTACTGGTTATTTTAGTAATTATTTTATAATTACTATTTGCATTAGCCTAATTTCAGAAAGTACATTAGCCTCACAAATTCTTGCTTTTTTCCATTATAAATTTTTCTGGATTTAGAATTTAATTTAGTGATTCGTTTTATGGAAATTGAAAGATTTCCAAGCTTAAAATTTGCAAGTCAATGTTGAAGACATCTTGAAATATTATTTCTGTTTGTGGATTCATTCATTGTTGAGCAGTGCCAGTGTAGTTGTATGCATTGAAAGTCAATTCTATGAGCATGTAGTATTGTAAATTGTAAAGTAAGTTTTATTTCATTAAGGTTTCAGTATTATGTGATAGGTTAACTGATTTTTTTTGTAATATAAGATATTGATATCCAAACTTAGTATTAGTGACATAGTATAATATAATGTGATAGGTTAACTGATTTTTTTTGTAATATGATAAGATATTGATATCCAAGCTTGAGTATTAGTGACATAGTATAATTTTAGTATAAATTTGACTTGCTTAACTGTTCTACACCACCCATGTTGGGTGGACATCTGGTCATGTGTACGTAGGAGCAAAGCTTTGTGTTGGAGAGGCGATCTGATTTTCTGTAGCATGGTTTAGTTTAAGTTGTTCAGTAAATGTCATTTTTTATTAACTAACATTGTACTGTTATCAGCCGTATTATCCCAATGTAACTTGAAAATCTCTATATGATGAAATTACTCAAGTTCAGTACTGGTAGTGGGTGCTTGTTGTTCAAAAATTAACTTGTCTTTTGAAGTAATTATCTGTAGTACATTTGTAAAATATAATGTTGAAACAAAATGCTGAACATCAAGTCATTATTAGTCAAATTTTGAATCACTAAAAAATTGTTTACCTTGGTGAGTTCTCATGTTCTGAGGTGGGATGCATCATTCAAGCAGTGATGCGTGGCCATTGTTTTTGCTGAGTGAATAATCAATGGTGATTACTTATTTAATAAAGAACACACTCATTTAAAGGTAGAAATCCAATATCAATTAGCAGTTTTGGCAGGTCTTAAATTCAGCCTACATGTAATTTTGGAAGTTTCATGTGTACCATACTCTGTAGACAACCCCAACATGCTGAACTCAATATTTGTTGCCTTAGTGTGGTGCCCAAAATGATGTAAAACTACATTTTGATATTTAATGTGGTTGTAGTTTTGGGCCTTTACAGTACATAAGATTTCAAGTGACTTCAGGTAATTAAAATTGCTATTTGCATGCTTTAGAGATTGGTAATTATACAGGAATGACAAGGCATTTTCTTTCATTTACTGATCTTTGACAAAATTGTGTTCAGAAAATGCATAAGTTATGGGAGAAAGATCTAATTGAAATTTAATAACTAGTTCAGACATAAAACATGTTACTGTTTCGAAATTAATCTCTGGGAGAAGACCAGAAATATACCTGCATTTTAATTGTCTGTTTTTTGCAGGACACTAAAGCTTCGCTCTTATTATAATCTTGTGACTGCAAATCAACTGATGTTGTTAACTCTATTGCAGTTGTACCGCTTCTTGGCGCGCCGTACCAAGGTGAAGTTCAATCACATCATTCTGAAGCGCCTGTTTATGTCACGCAACAACAAACCTCCCGTGGCTATTGGCAAGGTCGTCAATGCCCTCAAGCAGAGGACTCGTCGTGGCAAGACCTGCGTCGTCGTTGGCACCATCACAAATGATGTGCGCATGTACGACATTCCCAAGAATCTGAAGGTATGTAATGTTATATTTCGATCCATTATGGGGTGCATTTAGTGCGTTGAAATTCGTACTCCAGGGGGCAGAGGGGTGTTGAATTGTTTGAGTACACGAGTTAATTGGAGAACTTGCTCAAGTCTTGTTGCTCATTAATGTTTCTGCCTAACACTTCATAGTTTAGTTATGCTGCTGATTTATATCTTAATAATTGCTCTTATGGAGAGACAAAATAAACTGTTGCTAGCTGTGTTTTTGCTTTGATTTATTATTGTGAAGTAAAGCTCACTTGACAGATATAGCTGGGCTAGACCTCTGCTCATTGCACTTAGCTTTAATGAGAACTAAACCTGTGCTCACTATATGTTCCTATTGGCAGAGATGATCTGATTTTTTGTAACGTCGTTGAGTTTAATTTGTTCAGTAAATTTCTGTCCTGGTGTTTTCAAACTAACTTAGCGCTGGAAACAGCTGTATTATCCCCATGCAACTTCAAAATCTGGGTATGATAATAAAATCGCTGGAGTTGAGTACTGATAGTGGACCAAGAGTCTAAGGTGTCAAATGGTTCATGAAATTCTTCCCTTCTACGAATTTTGCCTCCGTATTTTTTCTTTCTCGGACAAGGTGTAACTCGATGTACTTTCAAGTACAAGGTTTAGAGGCTGGCGACGAGTAGAGGCATTTTGTTCATTCGCAATTTTTACCTTACTGAGCATTGCTTACAGTTTAATGTCCAGGGGGCGGCAACATAACTTCCTTTTTTCAGTGCGCTTTCCTGTGAAGAGAAGTAATGTTGCCGTACCCTACACACCAAATACTGGTTGCGGAGTGTAATGGTTTCATTTGTGCAGATCTGCTGCCTGCGC